>JBBPDB010000019.1:3171867-3184919 GCA_037974465.1 Brachypetersius altus
CCCCCCCCCCCCCCCCCCCCCCCCCCCCCCCCCCCCCCCCCCCCCCCCCCCCCCCCCTCCCCCCCCCCCCCCCCAAACTTGCCATACATCTCCAGGGAAGTGTGTGTGTTTACATTAGCATTTAAACAAAAACACAAGAGGTTAATGAATCACAGGTGTCAAGCACTCCCAGAGACTACAGCATGGCCTGGGTGACTGTTGGTCTGTCGAGCCAAATGTCCACATTCACCACAGAAACTATTTCACTTGGTAGTGATGATGTTAAGTGCTTCTGCTTCTGTTTTATGTAATAATAGGTCATGAAGTAAAATAATATCTTTGACATATAGTTTAAAACACTAGGTGTCCTTGGTGTGAACATTTCATGACAAATGGACCACTGGAACTATTTTTCAGTGATTTGTGCTTTATTTTAGGTCAAAACTATTGAAACGGCTTATAATAGCCTGATCACAGAAGATTGGAGATAGACTTTGCTCCATACATGGGCACAGGATGGGAAGTCAGCTTGTAATAATTAAGCAACACAGTTTATTGACCAGTTCTGAAGTCTGTATGATGATATTTATATTCATTTATGTATATTTCTTCTCAAATTCTTTGTAATAGAAACAATTCATCTTCAAAAGTTTACAGTTCATGTCCATAGCTCAGTGAGCTTCGCAAGATAAATTTTTTTCACCTGTGTGGTCTTCAGCTTCACCTTTCACATTTCTGTTTCTGGAAACCTGAAGCTCCATTCATGCACAGACCTTGTGCTCTGTGGGCAATGTGCAATCAAATAAAAAAAATATATATAAGTTAGTCTTAGAACACATCAAAGTTGCCCTCCCACGAAGCTTGAATTGCAAGGCTGCCTCTCCATGCTAGCCGTGACATTTCTCATGGCCATCAAAGAGGAGTGCAAGAGAAAGCCACCAGTCGCAGAAAATAAAGGCACGATTTCCCTTCCAGTCCCCGTTGTATTCTTGAGATTCATTGCTTTCTAACCTTGACGAGTCATGTTTGAAACGCTCAAATAGTAGAAAGCCATTTAGCAGTCAAATGCTTTTCATATTTTCCTCCTCTCGTCTGGGTCCTTTGATACTTCTGAGGACGGCAATATCTTTTATGTTGGTAAATTAGATTCAGAAGGTCACCGCGCTTCGTGTCTTTGTCAAAGGAACTGGGTGGAATGTTGCAAACCTTTTTTTCATCTCTCCTACTCTAATATGTTCTATATAGCACCTTGCCCTCTCTAGACTAATTCATTGATTCTACCAAAGGCCTGTGGTACTCCACTGCATTCTTTGTGAAAACAGATACATCACTTTATGCCTTACACTATTGTATCCAGCTTTTCATTTCAGTTTTATTTCAGTGTAATGATCTCATGGTTCTTTCATCTGTAGGCTACTGTATGACCTCACACCATATGCCCCAGAGTACAAGTAACATTAATGAGCTAATATTAATGAGTGAAGTGAAACTAAACTTCTTACATAAGCAATGGACAGATTACAATTTCCAGGTGATCTGGGAAGTTATCTCGACTTTATAATCTGAACTAAACAATAGTGGTGCAGTTAAAAAAAACACTCACGATTTCAGATTCAGTTTCACAGCTTTGTTAATTAAAGGTATCCAAAAATCTCTGCTACACAAATAACAAGAGATATTCAATACTTTGTCAGTAAAGGGCAGTCCTGGAAATGGTACTTAGAATCAGGTTTAGTGCATTGCCCCCTAAATACAATCCTCCCACTCTCTCACTTGCGGACATAATGAATTCGAGCATATTACTTTACCTGTATAATTACAAACAGCCATATACACAATATGGACCAAAGTACTTGGACACACCTGTGTTCCAGGGTTTGGGTTAGGGCCCTTACTTCCAGTGAAGGGTAATCTTAATGCTTCACAATACAAAGACATTCTGGACAACGCCATGCTTCCAACTTTGTGGATACAGTTTGGGGAAGAACTTTTTCTTCTCCAGCATGACTGTCCCAGTGCACAAAGCGAGCTCCATAAAGACGAACTTGGAAGAACTTGACTGGCCCACAGAGCCCTAAGCTCAACCCCATCCAACACCTTTAGGATGAACTTGAACGGAGATTGTGCGCCAGGCCTTCTAATCCAATATCAGTGCCTGACCTCATAAAAGCACAAAAGAATTAATGGGCATGAATTCCATCATAAACACTCCAAAAACTTGTGGAAACCCTTTCAAGAAGAGCTGCAAAACACCAGCTTATTAAAGTCTATGTATCTGAAGGCAATATCATAAAAGGCCATTTAATTGTCACAATACTTTTGTACAGTGACCATTGACATGCACCCATGTCTCTGAATACCCCACTCTTGTTGCAAGAGAGATTAAATGTCAATGGGCGGACCGCTTCATTTCACTCCACAGATTATGAAACGAAAAACACAAATTGTCCTACTGAGCTTAATACAATATGCTACAATGTGGGGAGTGAAAACATCAAATAAATACTTTACTGTTTTCTCAAATCAAGGACAGATATTGAAAGTGACCATTCTGTCACACATGAACACACCACAGCATGAAATTCTTTCTCTGCATTTAACCCATTAACCAAGTTAAGCAGCGAGCAGCCTGGGCAGCAGTGTGTGGGGACAGTACCTTGCTCAAGGGAACCTCAGAGGTACTTAACAGTCCTGGGAATCAAACCCAACACTTCCTGATTGCAGGGCGGATGCCCTAATCACTAGGCGTCCAGCTCCCCCAGTTGGTGTATAATCTGAATTGAACAGTGTAGCAGACACCATCACCTACTGAACCCACCAAGCTGTGTGGCTAAATTTGCCTTCTTGGAGGCTAGCAAACAAAGAGTTTCTTGTCAGATTTAGTGTCCTGGATTATACTCACAACTGGAAACCGTTGACATGCAGAGCCAGAAAGCCTGCCAGACAGAGCAACAGCAGCCAAGAAGGATGAGGTTAGTGTGTTTTTGTTATTGAACGCTTTTGGAGTGTGCCTATGCGATAATACCGTGTCACACTACTGTTATAGCACCCTTGGATTGTATGATAGTTTTACTGAAATTATCATCATACTTGTCAGGATGTCATACACCCATTGATTCTGTCCCTGCTTTGAATATTCTCAGACGTTGATTGGTCTTTACAACAGAAGAGTTTAGTCAAAACGAGTTTTGCAGTTTGCACTGACTATGAACACAAAAAATACATGTATATTTCTTTAGAGCAAATGTGAAGAATTGTGTACTCCTCTGTCAATATTCAGCACCTTGGTGCATCTGTCAGTATGCAGACATGTGACAAAGAGTGCTTGCTTGCCTGAGAGCGAGAGAGAGAGAGAAAGAGAGACACATAGGAGGTAGACTATGTCCCAGACTAAATGATTAGATGCAGCAGACCCTTGGAAAACTGGTTTTGTTTACAGAGGCAGTCATTGATTTACTTTAGTGGAGCCAATTTGCTCGTAAAAGCCAAGCGTTATTTGCTTTTTCTGTGTTTGAGCAAGAATTCTACTTTGTGATTTTACAGCAAATAAAGCAGAAGGATTGAGAGAAATAAGACACAATCACACTTCATAACACTCTCAATTCAAATTCCCGAAACGCCCTAATATACATGAAGTATTATGGAATATCCACCTCAAAGCAAAAGCTGCCATTTTATCACAACATTTGAATACTAGAGAGGAGATGAACACTCAGTGCACTGCTTAGTTATAAGTCATTCTCCTATTGTTTGCAATAGTGGAAGGGTTGAACTAAGCATTGCCAGCAGCTGTCCGACTGAAAGGCCAAAAGAGAAAAGTATGATCGTCATGCTTTTTGTCAGCTCTGGCTCCTGACCACCAGACCACAGTGTGTGTGTGTGTGTGTGTGTGTGTGTGTGTGCGTGTGCGTGTATGTTAGTGAGAGAGAGAGAGCAAACGAGCGAGTAAGCGATTGTGACTACACAGGATAGATTACCTAATACAGCCTGAGCGCGTGATTAGACTCCAGGGTCGCTGGCTAAGTCACTCTGAGTTCAGTGCCTGGCCTTTTAATTATTCATCAAGGTATTGCTTGGGATGTAACCTCATTTGGAACGGGCTCCAGGGCCAGGCCATGTGTTGTTAACACCGCACTATGATCAGATTAACCACAGGGAGGACTGCCAAGGAAGAAGCAGCACTGTGGCTGGCCAGCCTGGGCCTGGGCCTGGGCCCGCAGCCACTGACTGGCTAACATTTAGCAGGGCTACAACTGGGCTTCTGATGTCCATTTCATGCTGGGGGTTTAGGGCATTGTTAACACTCGCCACATTTCAGTTGCTGTCACTGGCCTCGGCTAAGAATTGCTATTTGGATGAGGGACTGAGAGAGAGTAAACCAGAGAGAAAGACAGAGAAGAGGAAGAATATGGACATGTGGTTGCTCAGGGTTGGAAGGAGACAATGGAACAGCTGAGTGCTTTAATGAGTTTAGGAGAGAGAGCGTATTGCTCCATCTCTCTCTTGGTGTGGTGCCCCATGCCCGCAGAGTGCACTTTGGCCCCACTCTCTCACTCCCTCACCCCTGAAGTGACCGCAGCAGGTGACCCATCAGTGGGCCACATCCAGGATCAACAGCCTCTCCACTACCAAAGACAAAGAGCACTTTAACATAGCAGTACACTGCCACATGCTAATTTGTGACACTTTTATGACACACATATTAGCAAGAAGCTAATACAGAAGCATATTTTTCACAAGGTCATTTCAGCGTTCTTTCACCTTTCTCAATGTCACATGCTGAGAGGTTGCTAGCAGGCTGTCTTGGCATGCGGGCAGACTAATTAAAACTGAGTGACGCTAACGTGACACCAACAGAAGGTGCTTTGGCAAAAGAAGCTGCCTTCCCATGCTAGCATTTGTCCAGCATGGCGTGCTGAACCTGTGTACCTTCAAGAGGCCCAGAAAGAGGCTGCCCTTTCACACTGATCTTGGGCCAGGATCTGTCTCTTCACCGTCTCAAAAGAGACCATATGACTGATCCTAGGTCAACACAGAGAAGCTAATTCTGCCAAGATTGGATGGTAGCCAGAGAGGATTAATACTGCAGTGATAGCATGAAGACATCATGGTGAGATACTGTAGCATCAGATCTCTGCGTGAGGGGAAACACGTTCCAGGTCCCCTAGAAGGAATGTTTACATTTCATTTCCTTCTGTGTGTATTTGTTTGTGCATCTGTGTTAGTGCCTTCATGCTCTAATCTAATGAAATGCTAAAAATGAGCTCCTTCCTGGTTTTCACAGACCCTAGCTCCGGATGCTGTTCCTGCCATATGTGGACTAAACCAACATGCGGAGGCGTAACAAATGTCACCTTTATTTATCTACCGGCCCCTACACCATCCTACAAGTTATGAAAACCCATTTTTCCTACTCGTAGCATGACACCCAGGGATGTGTCTCACACATTCATCTGATGCTGTTTGAATCTTTATGCTTATTTCCCTCCATCTCTGAACCAGGCGGAGGACGCAACGGTATCCCTTGTGGCCCGCTCTCCCATCAACCCCTGCAGATCCAGGTAATGCTGTTGCTAATGAGCGACGCTGCCATGGTAATGTGTGACGAATGCTGCTTGCATGCAGCTTTGGATCTGGCCCTCAGCTGTGTCATTTCCTGTTGCACCCACCACTCTGCCCTCAAAACCTGACACTGATATCCACCATCTGCTCCGCAACAAGGGGACAAATCGCACCCTGGGTCTTTCAATTTCCCTCTGTTGCCATTAAACGCAACTGATTCAATGGAGGAAGAGAGAGTAAGAGATTGTGTGTGTGTGTGTGTGTGTGTGTGAGAGAGAGAGTGAGAGAGTGAAGGAGCAGACATGTGGGACCAATCGAGGGGGTAGCACAGGAAAAACAACTCCCACCCTGTGATTCACAGATGTTAACCCTTATAATGCTTGGCCCCCTTCACAAAGGGACCTGGCCTGAGATCAGCCTTGCATACGGTTCGTTTTTGCCCTCCCTGCTAGCTGTCAGCCTTTTTTATGCCCTGCTGATCCAGACACAACCTTCATAACTCATTGACACGAGCCTCAGTGAGGAGACGCGACGAAAGACAGATCCCGGCCTGGGCCAAGAGGGAACCCAAACACACACACCATTACCATTCCTGTAACACGGCCATATACAATACTTTATCTTTCGCGCAGCATATGGCGCTGGGGTAATGACTATCAACATACCCTCCAGCACGTAAAGCTAATGAGAAAAGCAGAAGTCCTTGTGAGCTCCAGGAGAGCAGCTTAGGCTCAAATATTACGCCCAGGAGTCCCACGCAGATGTCCCAGAGAAGTGTAAGCAGATCCAAGGAGCACATCCTGAAAGAGTCCTCAGACAGGAAGAGGCAGCAGATGGAACATCCTGTGTCATAAATAGCGGCTACATTGTAAGCACACCAAAAGGATTTCTGCTTCTCGACCCCGGTGAGACAATGACTGATGATTTGCGAGCTTGCTCGTGGACCGTGTCGGATGATTTACAAACATGCAAGTGCTTCATCAGTTCATGGAAACCCTGTTTATTGCAAGCACTTTGACAAAAAATAGCCACATCCTTCTTCACGTTTGGCTTGAGCATGATAGACAGAAATAGATCGCAGATAGCAATGCTTTCCTGCCACACCAAAGGCAGGCATAATGTAGCTAGCACACTAGCAATTATTTTGAGGACAACAAACAGTGAAAGCTGTCTGTTTAGGGGATAAACAGGATTCTGTGTGTGTGAGAATCTTGCCTGCTCTTTGAAATTGTTTTTTGCATTGCCTATCGCTGTGTTCATATGTATGCTTCTACTTCTGGAGTTAAAGAGCTGTGAGTCCATATTTAGGGGGGTTTGTGCACAGTGTGTTTCATTGTTAATCGGAAAGAGCATTTAGTGTGCTGCAGCAGTTTGGCAGCGCCGTGTGCTGCTCAGTGGCTGCTTTAGACTTTGGCAGCTTTTCCAAAGGGAAACTAATTCAGTGCAGACAGGCTTCACAGCCGGCAATACTCCACTTCTAACAAGAGCAAGGTGCCTGGGGTGTTCAGATAGAACCGTGGGCTTTTCCTGCAATATGGCAAAAGTTAAAGGCTTGTTACACACATTATTTTGAGATTTTTCCACCATCTGTATCACCACGCAGAGCTTAAACGATTCTGATAAGGATGTTTTATGTGACTTTTAAATGCCTCGATTTCTTTTTTTCAGTTTTAATTGCTCCTTATCAGTCTACTAATGGACACTGACATACAGTCATTAGGAGGCTACAGTATCCAACAGACCTGCAACCAGTCAGAGAAGCCAAAAACCAAGAAACTGGAGGCGATGACAACGTGGGAGAAGTCCAGTAATCCAACAAGCAAAGAAGAATTGTGATTCTTATTTATGCAGTTTTACCTTTGGCTGTCAATTTTCTTGTAACCCAGACAACCCAACGTGTGTGGACCTAGTTTCTTAAATGGCTGGATTTGTTGGCTACGCACACCCATGACAATGACAGGATGACACATTTTTATCTTTGTTAAAAACCATTTTGTTTATAAGGAATGCCAGACTCGCATGGCTAAATTTGCTTATTCAAATTGGCTGGCTGGCAGCCTCAGTTGGGTGAGGTTTCAGCAAAGTGAGCCTAGACCGCCCACTTATTTGCATCTGGCAAATGAAATGGCTCATTCCTCTTAAATTTACATTTAAAAACCTTTCTGCTGCCAGCTGCCACTGCCATGACACTGCTTGCTGTTGTACCCATCAATCGCTGCATTCAAGATCACGCACAAATGAGAGAATTCATTTCAAAATGAATTTACAATGGCAAAGTGGTTTCCAGATGATAAACTAAGTAAATACAATGAAACCCAAAAATTGGTTCATGATGGTGTAACTGTAAGTTACGTATTCATCCTGTACTTAATCTTCTAGAAAAAACTTGGGACAATTTACATAAGCAAACGTTATTCGAAATAGTAATTTTGCTACTGAAGCAGGCATGTAAATCTAGTTTAAGCAAATGGAAATTGTGCCGTTCTCACTTTATATGACAACAACCTCACAGAAATCTGTGAGAAATCAAAAGGTATCTGCTGTTATCAATCCTTGAGTGTAGTCTCGCCTATGAAAAGCAATAACCTTTCGACCTCATCCCTGCATGCATATGGATTGGTGTATTTTAGCATCACTCTCTGGCTCTTTTCATCTTCAGTGGCTTTTAAACAGACTGTAATATTGCCTTTATTGAGTGAGCAGCGCCTTTGTTCTGAGATATGAAGGTAAGTCGGGCCTGCGCGGGTGATGAATCACTCTGGTGGGCCGTTAGGGGGCCTGCCGTGTGTTAACTGCTTGTTCGGTGGGATATTCTTGGGCGCCACTGCTCTTTTCAGTCGCTGCTCAGCGCAATAAAGCAGGCGAGCATTATAATAACCTGACGGAATGCGGCACAGGGGTTAGAGATGTGACAGTGCTGCCAACTAACGCGCACGGGGCAGAGAGCAGTGATCCGGCAGGATTATCTGTGGCGGTGGTGTGGCAGGCGCTTGGGGAGAGGGACTTTTATTATGGAGTGTTTTATTGCTGACGGGGGGAAGAGGGGGTGACTGGCAGGGGAGGAGATGCAATAAAATGGAGAAGTAAAATATCACGCCCCGAGCTTCCAGTTGTCTACTAGCGTCGGGTAGAGAATTACTGTGGGAGAGGGCATTGCGAGGCATAGTGTGTGTGCGTGTGTCTCATCTGTGAGTGTTACATGGATTTATAAACAAGAAGGTGAGAGTATATATGTGTATATATATGGTATACAAATCCAGTACAAAAGTGACAGAATTGCTAAATTAATAGGGCTCTGTTTATATTTTCACTTGAGCTTAAGTATCAGAACAGTATTGAAGTATATTCTAGCAATACACCATCTCTCCTCTTCAGTTTAGGGAAGAAAAAAAAATTCCGCTCCCCATCCAAACACCTGGGATATCAAGTGTCAGATGTAAATATACCACTCACAACTTTATGGCATGTTGTTCATTCTGAAAGCCTGTTAAACACACCTGGGCCCAATTACAGCTGCTATAAATGGGCATTTGGTTAATAGGGGAGATATTTAGTTAAAGGTATGATTCGATTGGTTTGATTAATTGGTGAAAATGCATCATGTTCTTTCTGATATCGTGGGAAATTTTTACTTGACAGCAGTAGAACTGAAATAGTGAAGTAAAAAAAGCAGGATATTTGAAGTGCAACGGAGTGAAAGTAAAGAAATGTAAATATATTGAAAAATATTAATAAAAGACGTACACCTCTTTACTGCCCTCCACAATTTAAAGAAGAGGTTTGATTACACTGTTCTGGTCCATAAAGTGTAATAAATGGACCTTGAGAAAAATAGTATACAAAAATATAGGATGTGGAGCATTTAATGTGCACAGCAGACCTGGCTAGCTCTTCTGCTTACAGATTTTTAAGTATGCATATATATATAAGCACACATGCATGTGTTTGTGTGGAAGGTGGTGGGGGGGGGGGGGCTAGTTAAGAATGCTGACACCCATACACACAGTCAAGGCCAAAGACCTCAATGAACATAAAACAACACCGCCCCCTCTTTAGAGTGCAGGAAATAATAAGTGTTTCCAAATGAAGACACAGAAATGAATGAGCTTGTTATGCTTCAGAAAAGTGTGTGTGTTTTTGTTTTGTGTGTGTTCTTAATGTGCACCAGCACTGAATGTGGAAAGTGTGTGAGTATGCATGTGCTCCTCTCTCTCTCTCTCTCTCTCTCTCTGTGTCTCTTATTACGGTTGCTTTGGCAGGCTGACTGTGGGTAATGGACGCCAAGCTGTCAGGGAAATTTGTTGCTGTCTGCTTTACAGGGGCTCTCCATTCCAATCAGCAGCTGTCAGCCCGAGCCCGGGCGGATATTAATGACGGCCACTAACCGCCTCGCAAATTCTCCACGCTGTTTGGGAGCCGCCATGAAATAGGGGCCTGCGCTCTTCGCGGTGTGCGGCGCTAGGCTAATGGTGAAGGGCTCTGATATCTAACCGCACCATAGATGCACACGAGACCCCTAATACACTCTCCTCAGATGGCTGAATCTCTCTCAGGATTAGCACCACCGTTCAGGGACTGACGCTGCTCTTTAGAGGGTATTTACAGGTGAGCCCTCGTCATTCTACACAGATTAATTGTCATGTAAAGTACAGTACGGGCCGCCTATAATTGCGGGGTGGAGGATCGTAAATAAGTCTCTTCTTCCCTGGCGGCTGCACTAATAGAAATGTTTGCAGGGAGCTGTAAATGTGGCTCTGACAGAAAGAGCATGTGTGGGCTAGCTGGGGAGCGCTGGCCATGCTAGGCTTTAAAGGGGCTTCTGGGAGCAGCTGACCAATAAATCCTTCAGGCAGGGATGCAGAGAGAAGGTGATTTCGGCATTCAGAGTGGCCTGCTAAGCATCCAATTGGTGGAAGAGCTTGTGGTATGAGGTGAGAAAACCTTCTAGCTGGACAGCTGTGCCCCTGCTGATGAACAGCATATGCCACTTTAATGTAATTGTTTACAGCAGCATACACACAATACAAGAATATGTATATGGTCAAAGATTTGTTTTTTCGCAGTTATGCCATGTTTTATTGCAGTTGTGTTGTTCTTATGATAATTTATGGGAAACTAGTTCAAGATAAATCACCTGCCATCCTTCAGCGGGGGGCTCATGGTGTTGGGCCTGGGCAGCCTGATGATTGGTGGCGAGGTGTCAGCCAGGAGGTTGGGGGTTTGTTGGTTTTGCTTGGGTCAGGTGTTTTATGAAAGAATAGAAAGAGACAATTGTGTTCAGTCTTTTGCATGACCTGTGTCTTCACAGTACCTCAGTAGACAAAACAGACTTTAGAGTCTCATACTTGTGGGAAAACACTACAGTATGACAAATAAAAAATATATATAGTCCAGTGTAGAGTCATATGCAAATGTTTGGGTCAGCAATGCCAAATGATGTTTTTTTTTTACTATGTGAAAGCAATTACACATCTTTTACACTGTATATTTCATTGCTCTCTTGCTTGATTTGCTGCTTTTAAGCTACGAGGGAAAATATTAAAATGTGGTCTGTGCTCAGCAAATAAATAGAAATTATAATTATGCACTGAAATTAGCTGAAAAAGCCATATTTAGGTTTGATCCTTGTAGAGAATGTTTGCTTCTTTCATTTAGAAAATCAAAACATTTCATTTGACTGGGAATGTTGACACTTTTGCATATGACTGTACATCTATACATGTATTCCGAACATAGTAGCAGAAATGGTTGCGTAATTTATTTCTAGCCCTTTGAAGAGTGTGAACTAATTAGAGCATCATTTTCTATGCCTACGCTTAAACTAAACTCACTTCCATAAATCAAAATGAGTTCAATATCACATACAATATTCTTTTTCATTTTAACAAGTCTTTTGCCACTGGCAGCCTACAGCATTGACGCACTTTCCCACTGACTGATCTGCTCCTCCTGTAGCTTGCTTTTTGTTCCAGCTTATCTTTCATCTCTCATCTTCCAGCCATCACTCACTCACAGCCTTACAATACAATTATGACCAGCAGGCCCGGCGGCCGTGCTGCATTCCTGACCCGCGGCAGGCACTTATTAAGCTCTTAAGAGGTGTCATTGTGAAGCTATTGTGTCCAGATTTATTTCTTTACCTGGCTCTGGGAGAATGCCAGGAGAGATGCCTCTCACTTTCAGTCTGTCAGTGGTTCTTTCATTGTAGGCCGCTTCTCTGGAACAGCCTGAAGAAGAGGACACGAAGTACGCCTTAAACCAGCAATTACTCTCCTTCTGATCCAAGGCAACACATAATACATAACCAGAGTTATGATGCTATCTGATACTAAAATACAAAGTAGTCGCACTTTGTTTCAGATAGTCTTCAAAACGTACCCCTAAAACTCACTTGATTATGAAGTTTTGAAATACAGCAGGTTTAGGATTAGGTTTTGGTTACATTTTAACACTTAAAATAAAGGTTGCTTAGTGGGTCTTGGATTGCACATATAATTCTATGAAAATCCTCCAGCTGGTATAGAGTGAAGGTGATGTGAAGGTTCTTTAAGGCCCATTTCCTACTTTTGTTGTGTCCACTTATAAAATGTCATAATTCAAGACCAATTTATGGTCTCTTTTTGTCCCTTAAAATTAACCAAGCCTTTTCTTACTGTGCCTTTAAGACTGATGCATATAAATGACCCCTCTTCTGCTTTTTGTGCATTGTGCCTCCAGACCGAAAAGCTCCTTACATCGAACAGCCACGCCATTAGTCACAGAAGGGTCTTATAACACAGAAAAGCTACACAAATTGCTGGCCCCTATTCACAAATGACCTGTGATGGGCACATGAAGCAATGGAAGGAGATGGTACTATGGGAAAAAGTCAAGCCGGTAGAGGTAGTTTGAAGTTCTTTGCTATGTAATCCTGGGTCAAGGTGTTCATATGGATGTCACTTTGACATGGACCACCTGCCTAAACATTGTAAAGTAAACCCTTTCATGGCAGCACTATTTCCTAATAGCAGTGAACTCTTTCAGCAGTATAATACGGTCTGACACACACTGCAAAAATTGATACCAGATACCACTGCACGAGGTCTTTCGGAGTCCATTCCTCAGCGAGTCAGAGCTGTGCTGGCAGCACAACAGGGACCTTCACGATATTGCACAGGTGGATTTAAAGTTTTGGTGAATTGGTGTATAACTGTTGGAGAATGAATAGACAGCTGTGTGGAAGTGCGTGTGTTTTTGTAACACCAAAAAACAGTGCATTTTAACAGGGCTGTTATAGCTGCTTCATTTCCATATTGTCTGTGTACAGTGAGGAGAGCACTGTGGAGTGGATTAAAGTCTTATGTTAAAAACAAAAGCTAGAAATGTTTTCCATAATGTGGGCCTTTTAAAAGCTTATTTTTGTTCATGTGACTCATTTACAAGAGGTTCCTCTATGCCAGTGGTCCCCAACCTTTATTTCGTCACGGACCGGTTTAATATCAGAAACTATTTTCACGGCCCGGCCTTTAAGG
>JBBPDB010000019.1:3185527-3196420 GCA_037974465.1 Brachypetersius altus
TCGTCACGGACCGGTTTAATATCAGAAACTATTTTCACGGCCCGGCCTTTAAGGAGTGGCAGATAAATACACGTATACGTATTTATACAAATAAATGATACGCATGGGGATGGGGATCATTTTAAAAATATAATAATAGGGGATCTTTAAAATATAATAATAAACGTAAATCCATTGTGTACTCACAGCTTTATTAACAAGAGTGAGTCATAGACTAAGGATCCCGGTCATTTTTCAAAATAAAACATCGTTTAGACGTTTAGTAAATAAAACGGAAATACTGTACGTTTTTTTATTTTTTCTGTGCAGCCCGTGGACCGGTACCGGGCCCAGGGGTTGATGACCACTGCTCTATGCCATTGTTCCTTTTTGGCATATTATTTCAATTATGTAGAAAATGTTCAAGTCATCATATCAATGAACATTTAATTAAATGTAAATTTATTACAAGATAACCCTCCAAATGTTAGACAGTTGAAAGGGTACCTATTTCAATAACAGCGGGGTATGATAGAATAACTACATGCTGTTATTACAGTAAATTCCACTGAAGGAAATGAGTGATATAAGTGATATATCTGCTTCCTGCTTGATATTTAACCGCAGAGAACACACAAAACGTCATGGCGCCTGTCGCCATTTGCATGTTCCATAATAACGGCCAGGGACTATTGTCTCGCCTCAGCGTCAGAAGATACTGCAGGTGAGGGCTGAAGGCGTTTAGAAAAAATCTCCTGGCATGCCGTGTGGCGGGTTAGATGAATGGTTTGTGTGTTCACACAGGCATGTAAGTGCTGGGTATAGAGGTGAAGCCACCTGGCCTGCGGGCTTAAAGTACTCCTCCAACACACCCAACCCAGTCTGACAAGCATCACTTGTACTTGCAGCTAAACACACACTCACGCACATCAGACGTCGAGAATGTGGGCTTGGTCTGTTCTGTTTTGGCAACATCCAGATAAGCAGTGTAAAACAAACAGGTATGATAACAGACAGCAACGCACAAAAGCGAAGAGTCATAATGATGAATGGCGGTGTGTGGCGAGCGGTGATTTGGCCTCCGCTTCCGGCAGCCTCCTGCCCGTCTGTCTGAGCCGCCTCATTAAAGTCTAGCCCACTCACAAGACCACGGACACACACACACAC
The DNA here is from genome assembly GCA_037974465.1 of Brachypetersius altus. Lineage (NCBI taxonomy): Eukaryota > Metazoa > Chordata > Actinopteri > Characiformes > Alestidae > Brachypetersius > Brachypetersius altus. The sequence goes on from JBBPDB010000019.1 coordinate 3,186,674, forward strand.
ACACACACACACACACACATACATACATTCCACAGCAGCTGGAGACAACGTCTGTGGCCAACTACTCAGGTACCCGTGTGTGTGTGTGTGTGTGTGCGTGTGTGTGTGTGTGGAAAGAGAGAGCCACAAACAAAAGCTTGCCAGCTGCCTCCACCCCAAGCTACCTGCATTCTGCAAAGCAATAGGATGTGACAGGGTCTATCACAGATACTGTTTTCAGACAGTAGTGACAGTTTCTTGTGCCACCACACACATTCCTCGCTGAGGATTCAACCTCGCTCGTCACGTAACTGAAATCGAAAACTCAGCTGTACAAGCCATCATTTACCACACGCCTTGCCTGAGGCATCAACTGTACTGCAGTTTCAAGCACACACACACACACACACACACACACACACACACACACACACTCAGAAGTTTATGTGTCCAACCCCACAATTAAATTACCAAAAACATCAAGTATATAAGAATATCATCATGTTAATGTTAAGTACTTAAGCAATGTTTCATTTATTCATTATATAATAATTAGAAAAGAAGGCTTTAACACAGGAGATGAGGTTTCACAATACAGGTGCAGAGAGGCTTCATTAGAAGCTTCGGAGTGTTTCCAACACAGTCACAGTCAGAGGTCAAAACACCTGCAGGCACTTAACGTAAAAATAAGAAGGAAAACACAAAACTAGTTCCAAGGAAAAGAACTCAGAATGAGAGCACGTGGAGCACAGCCAAACTTTAGGATATGCCATCAGTTCCCTGATTACTGGGCCATGATGATTAAAATGGGTAAAAAAAAATCAAGAAAAAAATCTCATGGTGATTAAGAGTCTGAGACTCAGAATGTGATTAAAAAGAACTATTTTAAATTGCATTATTATCATCTATTAATATAAGTTATAATTTTTATATGAACTATATTCTTTTGGAGTCATTTTGGTCTAATCTGGAAAATATGCAGGCAATTCCTCCCTCTCAGAAGTACATAACTTCACAACTGCATTCATATAATAAGCTGAATGTAGGGTTCAATACAGTTCATCAAAACACAGCCAAAGGGAGGAAGAGAGTGGAAGAGATGAGCCAAGTTTGAGGTGAGATGGCAGAGGCAGAGGTGGAGGTGGGGGGTTGGGGAGGGGAGGGGGGTGTTTGGGGGTGGAGGTGTATTGACAGGGGAAACCTGCTCTTAGAAGTGTGTGTGTGTGTGTGTGTGTGTGTGTGAATGTGTGTGATCTGCATGAGGGAACGAAGTACAGCACCTGGGCCAGCTACGCCACCGCATCATTAGTGAGGTATGTATTATCAAATTTCATCATATCCCACAAACTATTCCTCTACCCTTATATAAGCACCTCACACCTGTTTCCCAACCTATACACACACACGCAAACACACACAAGTACACATCCCTGTAAATCACCTCTTCAAAGCCTTCATTTGTTCGAGGCTTTAAGTGTTGACAGTTGCCTGTGGCGTAAGCAGTGGTCTGTCATAATAAGGTCAATAAACACTCACTTTAGCATGACTTGATGGCCTACTGTTCTGAACGAGGATTACGACAACTCCTCTGGATGCAAAAGAGAACATGAATATCAGCCAGGTAGGAAGGCCACACCCATGTTTTCTCCATTGTAGAGATTTCTCATGGGTGGTTGGAGGAGCACTGATTAAATCTAATCTCCATTCCAGAGCCTGAGCCTTTTATTGTGGGGAAGTTAAGCAGAACCATTTTTAGTTCCTGTTAGTTCAGCATAATTAATGGCCTCTGTGTCCTCTTTCATTACCCATTAAACTCCACTGCACCACAGCCTTGGTTTGCTGCTAAACCGCAGGGATTATAATTCCTTTTGGGGAGTGATAAATGCATCGCTTCCTTCTTCTTTGGCGGTTAAGAAAAACAAGCACACACACACACACACACAGCTCAGTGTTTTAATCTCCTATGATATTTCAGAAGACTTTATTACATTTTGCAAACATGACACATTTTAACAAATGTTGTATGTAGATTTTCGTAATAGCTCGCAATGAGTTGTACAAGAAACAACTGTGAAAGGCGTGTGCCACTACAAAGACAAGTATAACCCAGAAATATTATTTGACTCCCTCCTAAGAATATTTTCCTAAATATTCAATTTAAGAAACAGAGGGGACTGATGGAAATGTTCAAACAGATTGCCATGGACTGATTTTCGAAGCAATATGAAACTCACTCCCTCCAATCCATGCATGATTAACAAGGAGTAATATCACACTTGAAGGTCTAGCCACCTTCCGACAATTACATATATTCCCTAGTGCTCTCATTCAAAAGAAATCAATTTGAGCAGACGTTCATGAACTCCCGTTTCGTATTTCATATCACATTTTCTGATCCTTATTATGGATATTACTTGGGTGGATACGTGAAATAGAAATGTTGCAGAGCAAAATGATTTAAACATGGCTACCACCAGTATGCCAGAACTAGATAATAAAAGCTCTGCAAAACTGCCCTGTATGGCATTCATCGTAAAAGGAAAAAATCATGGTTTATCGCCAACCTTGATGAAACCATTAATAATGATGCATTAATATACTGTATTAAAAAAAATAATAGACATTTGACATTGGGTTTCAGTTTGGGTCACAAATACCAAACAAGTTGGTAACAGCACCACACCTGGCCATCTAACGCTTATTTCTAGGGTGAATTTCTAGGGTGAATCCTGCAGCAGAGTCCTGATTTGGAGCATCTGCTGTTTAGGATTAGAAAGAAATCGTCAGGGTGGTGACACAACTAGAACTTCCCAAAAGCCTAGAATGAAAATCAATCCCTCCCATTTTTAATCAAAACGTCAACACTTGCTTACGCTCTCAGTTCCTACTCATGTTTGCGGTTGATCTGACATGTCCTGCAGCAGAGAAAAAGGAATCCTGATTGGGTATTTTCCACTGTGAATTTAACCACAGTGTCCAACCGAAACCAAACAATGTTAGAAGAGTAATACTTACTGAGGAACTAGAGTTTAAACTTTGACGAAAATTGACAAATCGGTAGAGACGTGTCATTTTTTAGTTCTCAGAAATCATTAGGATCTTCTTGAGGCGTAAAAGGCTTTGAGGGTTCCTGTCTGCTAAAACATCAGAGGAACACACTGACTAACCCATGGCCACAAGAAGAACAGTGTACTGCAGTCAAGTAGGCCGGCCCCTGCTGAGAGCTGTGAGCCAATCTGCTCGCACTCATCGAGCTCTAAAAACACCTCAGTGTACTACATGTGCGGATCGAGCACTGGCCACTGAAGTATGTGTTGAAAGCGGCAAGCCCTCCAAAGAGCTCCAACTCCAACGGCTAGTTTGACGGCAGCAAAGAAGGGAACGAGAGTCATGTTGGCTCGGGTTGGATGCATGGATGGCAGCCTGTGTAAACTCAGCCCTGTTTTTTTTTCTTGTTTTAGAGCGGTTCCTTTGCTTTGAGGGGGGAAAGAGTAGCCTATAATTCATAGGTTTTGCCTACCACAGCTTTTGCCAACCCCACATCCTGTGGGCGAGACCTGCCAGTGGGGCAAATCGGTTTACTTTACCCACTGTAGCCTCCTTAAACTTAAATTACAGCTTGGAATGTTACTGAAACGGCATTATTTGATGCAATAATTTGTCCGTTGAGTTGGTGCATATGAGCGCCTTGCTTAATTTGTTATTCAGATGCTTTAACAGCTGTTTGGGCGGCTGTGATTCTTGGTGTGCCGCCATGCGAGGAAGCCATTTTAGAACACAAAGGGACCTTTCACCTGTCACTGAGAGCGGACTTTTATGGCCCTGGGACTGAGACACTCTGAGGGGTTTGAAAAGAGCTGTATAAGCCTTTTTATTAGGCTACTAAACAGTAAACATCACAGCTTTCCACAGTACAACAATTATATTGGTGTATAATCAATCTAAAGCCATGCCAACTGGCAGATACATGAAAACATTTAAGATCTATTGGCTACTTTGCTTAAGTGAACTAAAGCGTGACTAAACAAAAATCTCCCCAAAATTTGAGTTGATTACCATCAGCAGCACTGCTTTATAACTTCATTGCCTGACAGACATTCCGGCCCTCCTTTGGTCTTAGAGAAAAACTCACCCCACCTACTGTTAGCAGTGTTTTGTAGAATGTTTGTGATGTCTGCGTACAGTGCTGGGACAGTAGAGTCAAGACGCATTCTTAGTACTTATAGCACAGCAAGCTAAAAACATGAAGTAATAAAAGAATATAATAAAATATTATACTAACAATGATTTTGGAAATGGCTGTTTGTTCAGCTGTGCCAAACAAAAAAGAGTTAGAAATATTGGTTGGAAAATATACCCTTTATTCCTCATATACAGCCACAAAGCCTTCTATCACCCAAAGGTGCACCATCAGAAAAGATGTACAAATTGCATAATAATAAATATCAGTATTGTTGAAATGTTAATGTTTCTTGACATACTGGTGAAATATAAGTACTGTGTTCAGTTTATCATCTGCAGTCCTCTGGTTCAATTCTGTCACTCATGACATCGGTCAGTACTGGAGTACAAAGCCACTGTAATTATTGAAGTAAGGTGGTCCCTTAATTCAAGTGAAAAGCATTAAGACATTTTGGACAGCACCATCCTTCTAACCCAGTATGCCTGTGCCCCAGTGCACAAAGCAAGCTCTATAAAGACATGTTGGATGAGTTTGGTGTGGAAGAACTTGACCTCAACCCCACCCAGCACCTTTGTGAGGAACTGGAACAGAAATTGCAAGTCAGGCCTTTAAGTACATTGTCATTAAAGTCCCTTTTGGTGTAATGGTCAGGCATCACAATAATTTTGTCCATACAGTGTATAAAAAGTAGTCTGACATATTAAGACTCTTCTACCTAATGTAAGATATGGTGAGCTGGGCAAGAAACTGTCAAGCAAATCACATGAGGCATCTGGAAAAAATGAGGCAAGTAATATTATGGAATTCTCCAGAAATGACCACCTCTGCAGTAGTGTTAATCCCAGCAAGCCCTATTTAAGGGTTTTAGTGTTTAAGTAGTGATGTTGAGTCTTCACTTATGCATACTGGGTTTAATATTATGCTACTTAAACACAAGAGCTCTGTATGCTCAGATAACCACATCCATTCATTACATCTCATTCACTTATTATTTTTGTAAGTTTCTCTCCAGCTAGACCCCTCTCTCTATTTGGGTTTACGTGAGTGTGCTGAGACAATACAGAGATATTAGTAAAAAATCCACATAAAAAGGTGTTATGTGGTTTAGATATGACAATCACATCATCACCCTCCATTTACACCATTTAAACCAAGCAGCTGTTTCAGGATGATGAATGAGCAATTGCATCCTAACCTGGAATCAAAATACTTTATATTAACTTATATTAGAAACAAAGAATACTTTTAGCTTTCTCCATTTTTGAAGATACTTGTTTTTTCAGGACAGCAACCACTTGTTTTGGTCTACTGTCTGTCTACTTTTCAGGATACGAACACATTCTTTCAGAGATTCAGACAGGCACAGCACCCCTTAATTATACTCCCTGAGACCTACTTGTGGTTTTGAGGAGCCAGAGGTGTTTTCTCCACCTTGTTTGGACAGTAAACCTATAAAAAGATGCCAACAACCCTCAGGGCCAGGTATTGAAAAACAGGCATTAACGCTGCCACAATGCCACCCACACTTTATCAGCAGGAGAAGAGCTACAGATCAAATAAAAGAGGAAATTTTGTGGCTAGGCTATTAGGGGCTTGCATAGCTGGCAGTGGTGGAGACGGGTGGATTAGCTGACTTTAATAGCTGGCAAAGCAGCTCGGGAGCTGAGCTGAAGAGAGAGAGGAGGAACAATACGGCACATTAGAGAGGCAGCCAGCTAACACGGAGAGGAAGGGGGGTAAAAATGCAAGAGTTCTAATTAGCATTCATTAACAGTGGGGAGGAAAGAGCGATTATGGTGTTTAAGGAGTGCATTAGCTAATGCTTTTTTTTTTCACATGTCAGCAGATCTGAATTGGAGCAGTGTGTTGCCACATCAAAAGGAGTTTGTGTTGTGCTGACAGCGTTGGCTTGGGAGTGGAGAGTGGGTGGAGGTGGAGGGGGGTTGAGATCATTGGTGATCTCGTGCGATGCCCGGACTTCCCTTGTTTTGTTTTTGTTTGTTTGTTTGCTTTTTAAGCATAGCACGCAGCCCATAGCTTAACCAGGGAGGCTTGAAGTTGACACTCGCCTCAGATGTTAAGCCCACTGATCTGTATCACACAGCACAAAGTGCACACAAAACCAGGAAAAAAGGCAAAAAAGAACAATGCCTGTTGATGCTGCTAACAGCTTGATTGTTTTGAAATTCGAGTTAGTACCACTGGCGCAGTTCAAGTCCAGTCTAGTTTTACATAGACAGGTCCATTGTTCAAATTAGCCTCCTCCGACGTCAGATTATCAGCACAAATTGTTCATGCTTGAGCCGTGAGTAAGGAAAAATATTTTCTTTCGCCGACGTGTTGACAGTGTCCCAAGGCCTTGAGGAAATTGCTGCAGGGGTATATAATGCTGAGCTGAGCCATGTTCCCAGACGGTCAATATTAGTCTGTTTGTTTGCCAGGGAGGCCTATAGATTAAAAGAGGCAGGTTAGCAAGCCTCGTCTAAACAGTCCGACACTGTCACGGAGTAGTCAATCGTTTGCCCTTTATTCACGTTCTGTAACGAGACGCAAGTCAAACATTAGTCAACCTCCTGTTGTTATTAAAGCATTCACCCTGCACAATCACTTCAATGCATTGTTATGATTCACGGTGAAAGCCTTCAGTGTTTGTAAGGGATGGGAGGGTGTCACGTGACAGCCACTGTTGATTCTCCCACATGAAGTGTTTGCTCAGCTCTGCGCCTATAAAGCAGTCGTGATTGGGGAGTGGATGTGTTGATATGACTGCACAGGTGGGGTGTTGGGTGTGGAACCACTGATTCACTTACCGCTGAGTGACAGAGAAACTGACCTTGGGTCAGTCGTTTATGGCCCTGGACCAACCAGCCTCCTCTTCCTCCTCCTCCTGGAGCCCTGAGAAGATGTAGTGCAGATAATCCCTAGTCTTACTGCGAGCCTTGCGTAAACATACACGATCAAGACAGTAGTGAAAAGATCGGGTTTCGAGGATCTCCTCATCTCTCATCACGATTATTGTTGCTGTTGCCATGAACGGTCAAGGTTCACACAGAGACACTAGGAAACAAGGCACTCCTCTTTCTTCACACACACACGCACATAGACACATACACACTGATCCTCATTTCCCCCCTCCAGGCCTAACCCTGGTCTGTGTACTCTGCTAATATTGACTCTCCTGGCTAACACTGCCTCTATTGAGCCCAGCCATTCACACTAATGTTTGACTAGCATTAGAACATCATTGAGATAACAGGCCCAGTGAGCAGCAGGCAGTGCTAGAGCCACGCTGCTAATGAAGCCCAGGAGAAGAGCAGAGCTAACGGTGGAGGCCTGAGAGAAAGAGAGAGAGTGTCACCAGAAAGATGGATAGCCTTTTACCCAGGTCTTACAGTATTTACCACGCTACAGTGCTAACGTTTACTTATCAGGGCTTTGCCGTTGCCTCTCAGCGGTAGCTGTTTGGCGAGGAAGGGCAGTAGAGGTTTACAAGGACGAGGACAAGCAGGGGTGGCGAATTTGCTCGTTAGCGTCAGCTCTCATTTCCCCCCCGCTTGTCGGATAATCTCGGCAGAACACTCACTTTTCGACAAAAGAGGATTTTGGGATCCGTCTCGCCTAAAGAACAGTCTTGCCTTTGTGTGGGGTGTCTCATTTAGCTCTAGCAATTGAGCCTGCACAGGCCTAGCATGGCTCACAGAGCTGCTGGAGTGCCACCAGCAGAGAGGGAGACGGTCCAGAGTGCGGAGGCCGGTGGTGCCATCTGCTGGGCACTGTCACCCTCGCACCCGCTGCTGGCCCTCGTTCACACTGTGTTTGAATTGCCTCGGGTTATGCTTCCACTCAGCCATGTAAGCTAAATGAAGCACATATAATGCAAATGAGAGCGAGAGGGGGAGAGAGAGAGCAGAACAGCCGCCTGGGCAACAGAGGGAGATGTCAGTGGGTTTTTTTCTTTTTTTTCCCAGCATGTGAAAAATCTGTGCTATTGCTGAGGGGAAGGATGGAGGCTATTTAGCACAGGGAAATATTCATGCTGTTTTATCAGAGCTGAGTAAATTAGTTAAAGATTAATTGTGTAATGGTTTTTTATGGTAAGGTTGTTGAAAAGAAAGATAGATGATGATATTCTACAAAATACATGTGGTTAACTTCGATCTCTGAAGAGAGATTCTCAAGGGGAAACGTGTACTAACGAGTGACCGCACAGTGTGAAAACAGGCCGAATGTCTAAACTGATTGTGAGTTTAAGAGTTTGCCAGTTAACCTGACCTGAAGCTTTTTGTACTATTTGTTTTGTAATATTTACACATTGTTGTACTAAAATGAACCCAAAGTCTCACCAACACACCACATGAACTCTCTTCACCTCAAGTCACCAGGGCACTGTGTCTGTGACATTTAAACTATGCCAAACTAAACGTGTGTAGTAAAACACAAAATAAGAGTCTTAACACAACACTTCTTGTGTGTGATGTGTTTGGCAGGTAAGTTATGATGAATTAAACCTAATAATTTTAATGTGCAAGAACCTGTGTAGTTCTCCTGTGTAGTTCTGGGCTGTGTAGTTCTCCTGTGTAGTTCTGGGCTGATCCCTCACCTATCTCATGACTGTCCTCACCCCAAGAGGGAAGATACTACATGAGCCCCAGACTGAGGGCAATTGATGGCCATTTTATATTTCTTCCATTTCCAAATAATTGCACCAACGGTTGTCACCTTCTCACCAAGCTTCTTGCAGCCTTGTAAAGTACTTGGTTTTTGCAGAATAACTGATTTCTGCTCTCTCCCTGCCTGTTCACAGCTGTTTTTAGTCATACTGTATTTCAGGCACTGTTCTCGGCTGGTCAACTGCTGGCCATAGTGATTTTTTAGCTGGAGAGTCTCCACAACTCCTTGTAAAAAATGCTAAATTTCAAAATGTTACCGAACTAGGAAAAATATATTATTATATTATTACTGCAGTATTGAATTTATCCTTTGTTTAAATGCTTTATGAACACACCCCAACAAAATACAGTGTTTTAACCCTGTTGGCAAATAACAAAACGATAAACTAGTCCCAAGATGCTTATATGAGCACTATATCCAGCATACCATAAAACCCTCCCAACAATAAGCTCATTGTTTGCTATCAGTGCTCTCCATCTCCACTCATAATTACCTGGTTTGTTTGCCCTCTGAGTCGGCACAATGAAACATAGAGCGCCATTTTATGTCCTTGTTGAGAAACATTTCCTTGCTTTTTAACTGTTCTCAACAAGCCCTGGCTGACATGATATTAGATAAATATTGGAGCTGGCTGGGTGTATGGAATGAGTCACGTTAGCTGAACTCTCTGGAGCTGCCCATGCACTCCTCAGAGGAGCGGGGTGGGAGGAACGAGGGGGAACATGCTGCTCCTCCTCAGAAACTTCTCAGCAAACACAAGCAGCTCTACAGCTCTGACCAAACAAGCTCAATCAAAAGGAGACTTTTTTGAACCATGTTAGCTCAGCAAATCCAGCTCTCTCTCTCCACACACACACACACACACACTCTCTCTCTATCTCTCTCTCTCTCTCTCTCTCTCTCACCCACCCACA
>JBBPDB010000019.1:3197575-3209038 GCA_037974465.1 Brachypetersius altus
CTCTCTCTCTCTCTCTCTCTCTCTCTCACACACACACACACACACACACACACACACACACACACACACACACATACTTGGGGCTTCAAAGAACAGGACCACCTCCTCACTAACCTTTGATGCATTGTGTATTGATTGTGGAGAGAGCTCAGCGATGGAAGCCCTCAAAGGGATTAGTGGGGCATGGGCCTGAGCCAAACACCAGCACCGCCACTAAGCTGCTCCTTTTCTCTGACGGCCCTGCCCCGGATCAATACACAGGGGGGTTAAAACTGTTGTGTACATCCGAGCGCATAGATGTGATTTGGGTTTTAACTTTCAGGACCTATCGACAGGCCCAGTCTTCCTATAAATACGCATTAGGTGTAGGGCAGTCCCAGACGATTATGTTGGAAATCTTGGATTATTCTGAGGGTTAATCAAATGATGTGTCTTAAAAACAGACCGAGCAATAAAAATCGACTTAAGTGAAGTATTCCACTATGCTTTATTGAAAAAGATGAAAGGTAACTGTGGTGCTAGGTGGCAAAAAGTGCAAATGGGTGTGTCCATTAATCTTTATTTCTTACTATAAAAGAGACTAATAGGATCATTTAAAATGTGCACTTTCATCATGCAAATTGCCAACTAATCACTGCCAATTCATCAAGCAGTGATTAATTGATTACGTGTGACAGCCTTAATTAGTTTCATAGAAGTTACTGAATGATTCACAGTAATTACTGGATAATAAGCTTTAAGATTAATCTCTTGAACCTCAGGCTGACTAATCGGTTACTAGTCTTAAACCGTATTATTCAGCAGCCACTACATATTATTCGGTAAATATTTTGATACTAACATGCAGGTTATGCAGTAATGCATTGTGATCCTACCCACTTATTCCCCTTACAGTAGTTACAAAATACATTTTCTGCCTGTTTTGGGGATCCACAGAACATTGGTGGAGTGTGTATTGAATGAAAATCACAATGTAAAAAGTGTTTTTATTGTGTTTAAATACTGTGTACGATTTTTTGTCAGCATGTCCTGTCGGAGTCTCTGTGGAGAGTTGCTTTCACAGCAGGGGGCCCTTGCCTCTCCCCTACCACACCTCATTGCTCACTAGCATCTCAACTACACTGGGGCCTGCAGTGTAGCTTAGTTTCAGTTAATTCATTCATTCATTTCAATCCACACACTGCATGTATCAAAACACGCTTGGTACCGATCCGTAACTTTCACGGTTGTTCAGTCTAATTTAAGCGTGCACACCTGTGTCCAGCATAGTTTGGTAGTTTCCCTACTCACCCTCTAAACCTGGCAGAGGAGTGGAAGGTGCTTTAAAACAGATAAATCAGCAAACTTACATGTACAGACATTTCCACATTCATAAAAACAGACAACATAACCATTCCTCCTGAAGGCCTAGTTTATTATTACGATGCGTTCCACACCTGAAGATAAATGACATGCATCAACAACATGACCAGTCCTAGCCCTTGCTCAATCCACGCACCATAATGTCACTCATCCATTTTTTCGCTACATGCTCAGAGCAAGTGCACTAAGTCAGAGTGACACTGTTTTGTTGTGCGATCTTGTCTTCAAAGACAATTGCAATATGCTGTCAGGGAACAATGTGTTCTCACCTGTAGACAGCCAGTTTGACAGGTCTCATCAAACCATGTGTTTACAGAACGGCTCCTTGCCAACAGGTCACATCAAGCGAAATTACCATCAGCAGTAAAACAGTAACTTTCGTATCTAAGCAACAGTGGACAACATCGCATAAGCAAGCAGAGCGACATGGATAAAAGATCAAAATATGGCTAACCAAATATGCCAGATAGCAGGTTGTATAGAAGTGGTATTGCTGTGGCTGGATAATTGACTTGGCGCTGTTGCTGTGGATGTCACAGCTTGCCTCTCAGGCAAATGAAGCACGGTTTGACTTCTCATGTAAGTTAATTAGACCTGCAGTGCCCTGTTATCACTTGATCTAACAGATTTAGACATGCAATAAGCAAGGCATGAAATGCCAAGAAGCATGCTTTCTAACCTGAGGGCTAAAAGAGTTAAAAACACTTTTTTTACAATTCAACATTCTACAAAAACATTGTGCTTTATAATCCTCATCTTCTTTATTTGCTAAATATTTCTGAGGTTTCTGAGTTTCAGATACAAATTTTATTGTTGCACTTTTATACATTAGCTGCTATTATCTATTTTATATGTGTTATATATATTATTGTGACCAATTATCTCTCTAATTTGGTCATTGCAGATTCCCACCTTCTAGCTAGGTCTCCACCATCAACACTGGAAGGGTGTAGTGTAGCATGTAGTGAAATATGTGAAGCCAGTGACTGCATTTTTTCTGATAACCACTAACACATTGTACAGTGTAATTACTGTTGGCTGGGGAGGACACTAACTACCAGCAATGTGATGAGGACAGAGAGAGATTGCTCTGTATTCATGGAGAGCATTGAACTTAAACAGCTGCACCTTTGGGAGACCGCTTTAACATTTTTTTCAGCAATTTTTTTCAGTCTTGCTGATTATGTAATTTTGCTATACAGTGACCTATACAGTGACAGTTATGAGTCTGTAGCATCCGAATACAGACTAAACCAAAGTTATCATGACTCCTGTAGCACCAATATGTGTTTTGAAAGGTCACATGATCCACAACGCCATAACTGGATGAAACCAGCAGCCCCTTGTTAATGGGGATTAAGGCGGTGCTCCCAGAGAAAATGAGTCAACGGATATCAGTCATGACAGACTGTCACCACTATGAGGTCACAGCCTGTTAGAGTGTGGCCAGCACATTCACTGGGCTTTGAGAGAGCAAACAAACGACAGCTGTAGGCGGTTACAGCTCTGCCAAGAACAAAGACTCTGACGGGGGTAACGCCTGTTCTTCCCCTCATTATGGTACATAGAAAATGATTCAGATTTTTGTTTTCTGCAAAAACCACTATTGAATTTTACTGTTTATGCTACAAGGCATCAGCGCAGATTTCAGTTACAACATGCTTTGGAGTCAGGTGTTTATTTACGCTTAGCTTTGTTCTTCTTTCCCAGAAAATGTGGAGTATAGCAAGCCATGGCAGCGAAACAGCATTGTGTCAACCCAAATCATCACACTCAGGGCCACTTAGAGGGCCAGGTTTCTGACCATTCTCTCACTGTTAACGAGCTGTGAGCAGAAAAATTTAGCTGGACACGGACCGATATTCCGCCCACTGGTACATTTACGGGATAATAAATCCATTTTCCCTTGTTGAGGGTGAAAAAGGCCTAAATAAGGAGAATAATGAGGCGTAAAAGATGTTCTTTGACAGTATGCTGTTTCCTTATTCAATAACAGTGCAGTGAAAGGTCAGAGCTTGTCAAGAGCTTAAAAACAGCTGATGGAGAGTGCAGTGTAAGCCAAGAGTGTTTTTCTTGCCATCTTGCTGGACGTGGAGCTGTGAGGAATGCTATGATGTGGCTGATGTCCTCATATTGGTATGCATAAAGGGTGAGAAAAGCAAAGAGGAAAGAAGCGGCACAAAACAGTGAGATGAGCCCCGAGGGAGGCTGGGGCATGAGCTGCTCCGAATGAGAATCGGCCCGGCTTGTCAACACTCATCTGCATTTTAACCTCCTTTTGGAGTGGCACGCTCGCTGGCGGGCAGCCTGACATATCGAGATGTAGAGCGAGAAAAGCCTGCTCTGGGCTTTCATTAGCCAAGCGCCAGGCTCATGCAGTATTTACTGAGCGGTCCACTAATTGAGTTTTAATGTCAGTGACTGCTCCCCAGAACACACACACGCAGCAAGGTAGACGGAACTTTAAAGGGCAGCCGTGCTTGTGGCTGCACTGCCGTTAACCACAACGCAGCCTTCGAAAACTGCAGGCCCAGAGGGGACAGAACTATTGTAAGTGAGCAGAGAGAGCCCTGGCCCATTAATTCTGGCTGCATACACAGACACACAAGCACATACATACATTTCAACACACAGAAATGTGTGTGTAATGAGATTTAAAATAAAATGGTGTGATTTCAAACAGGTGAATGTAATCATGATTTGGTACAAAGCAGTATTCATGAAAGGAGCAAAGATGGGCAGAGGATCTCCAGTTTGTCAACAGATGTGTGAGTAAATCATTCAAATGTTTAAAAACTATTTTCCTCAAAGAAAGATCAGAAAAAATGTCCATATTCCTGCATATTCTGAGATACACTACCACACAGTAGAAATGTGGAGTGTGGTCAGATAAATCAGTATTCCAGATCTTTTTTGGAAAAAATGGACACAGTGTACTTCAGGCCAAGGACGAAAAAGAACCCTCAAGACTGTGATAAGTAACAATCCAAAAAGCAGGTTCTGCCGTGGTATGGGGTTCTGTCAGTGCCCTTGGCAAAGATAACTTAGGCCATTAAGGCAGGAAAGTACTTTGAGATTTTTGGCTTCAATATGACAGAGACATTCGTGTATTTTTCAATAAAACTATGCAAAACCATTTTCTGCACACTTTACAATGGCACATCTGTGGAAGAGGAGGGTGCTTTACTGGCTTGGCTGCTGATGAAGCTGATAAGGCTAAGCAAAAAATGTCTGCAGTGAAATAAAAGTCAAAGCGTTTTTGTATGTGCATTTCCCATTCTGCCCTAACTTTTGTTGCATTTGGGTTAAATATGAATGCATGTGTGTGTTTTCTATGTGTGTATATGTGCTCTTCATACATAAACAAATACACTTTATATTTACTCTTAAAGAGTCACCTTTTTTCTTTTTTGGGGAGGGAACTTTCTATATAACTCACCAATGGCCAGTTATCAACCGCTAGCTATTGCCCCAATTGGCTTTGGTATCACCGGGGCTGGAACTTGCAGCCTCCCCAGCAGTACTGCCATGGTCTGATAGGTCTTAAAGTAAAGTGACCCTTTATGGTCACGCATGAACACACCACAGCACAGCACACAGTGTGAACAATGTGAAATTCGTTCTCTGTATTTAATCCATTCACCAAGTAAAACAGTGGGCTGCCACCAACAAGGGGGCACCCAGGGAGCAGTGTGTGGAAAGTACCTTGCTTAAAGGTACCTCAGTGGTGCACCAGCAGTCCTGGATTTTGAACTCACTAGCATTTGATCACATGTTCAACTCTCAAAGCACTAGGCCTCCAGTTGCCCCAAACCACTGGGGCAACCACCTAGACAGTTGTGGCGCTTCAGAACTAAGATCAAAAGTTTGACAGATCTTTTGTACTTTTCCTCGACTCTCATGTTACTGTGAGGAAGGTAATCTGCTTTTTATATTTTTATATTTTGGGGTTGTGTTTGCTGAGTTCTGTTGTTGCTAACATCTCTCATTGTGAACTTTATCATTTAATCCAAAATCTTTACCATTTAGACCATGAGCGTCAAATCTTATTCACAAAAGGCCGTTGTGGCTGCCGGTTGATCTTTCCAAGCAGGCGCTACTGATTTTCTGGAATGAAAAATTGCACACCATCCCTTTGTTTGATTTACACCAAAAGAGAAGGGAAGCACCAAGCTAACAGATAGCTGATATCTGGATGTACTATGATGTTTCTCTGCAGTTCTATGAGAAACTCACTGTTTTTGACAGGCTACTTGAGCCACTACATAAAGTAAAATTCTTTTACTTGAGTGTGGGTTCAGTCTACTCTACCCACCTCTACACATGCCACACACATACTGTATATCCTCATTCACTCTAATACATCTAATACAAGGCTGGTAGAAATCCCCAGCATAAACCATAAACCCTAGTGGCTCCACAGTCCAAAAGCATTAATAAGGTAAAAAATATCACTCAGCAAGAGCTGTTTACAGTACCTCAGCGAACAACCTCAGCAGTGCACACAAGTAAACACTATCTGTAAACATTCATCCACAGGTATGCATAAATCATACAATCATAACATAGACAAGCAGCAACCACTGTGAGCACTGGAGACTCTTCTACTGACTTGGCAGAAGTCGTGCAACTCAAGGATCCCTGTTTGCTCTCTAGGTCAAATATGCATCAAAAGCCAACAGGAAATTCACTGAGATGAGCCGCCCCACACATACACACACCACATTCCTCTTAGTTTCACCCCAGTTGGAATATGTGAGATGATTAGAGGTAAATTGAATATTTAAATAAAAGGAATTAATAGGAAAAGATAGGCCAAGACTATGTGCTCTGATTACCCTATGAGCAGAATAAACACACAGGAATTTGCATCTCAAATGGTTCAACACTGGGAGATGCGGCGCTGTGGAGCTCATTAGAAGCTTGCTTTACTCCAAATTATTTTGCTAGTCCAACCCTCCTACCAGAAGATAGACGCTCCGGGGAAAAAAGAAATTCTTTATGGGAATTATTCATCCAAATAGCAGATAAACCATAGCAATCATTTATTTCAAAAAGCGAGGCTGACTAATTAACGGTGTGAATTCAAGCAGGAAGTTGGTATTCCAGTTAATTGCATTGATGTGCATTGTGCAGGTTGAAGGCTCAAACAGACAGAATCACTTTCGCTCCAGTAATGTAACTGTTCCCTTTCTCAGAAATAACAGCCGGATTCAGTCGACTAGCTCTCCCTTGTGTCTAATCCAATTTAGCTTTATCATAAAATATTTAATCACGAATGGACTTCTAGTGCTTCCGTCTGGGCGGGAGCTGAACGTTGCTTAACTTGGACACGTTATGGTTTATTTCTTACTTTCTTTATTTATTTAAAGTCTTCGGCATCTCTGAGCTCCTTAATTGGATGTAGATTGCTGAAGATCAAGATAAAATAAAGGATCCATGGTCACTGCATGCTGTGTAATGAGTGTGTGAGGGTGCTGTTTGCAGCAGGAAAACTTCAGGTGTAAGTTCAATTCTTCGTATAAGTCATTATAATTATACCTGAAGTATAATTATTATTATTAGTATAATTCAGAATAATTACAACCTAAACATTATTGTTTTCATTCAAAATTGCAATATATTGCTTAGTAACAATACACTATATGAGTGCTGTGAACAAATTAACACTTCCTGTTTAATTGTGAAAATAACTTTATTCTTATTCTGACATTTTGTTTTTAATTTTTAATAGTCCGTTTAAATGATCTACTAATACTTTAATTGTCAGCAAACTATCTGATGAAGCTCTGTGATTATCATGAGCATTAGCTTTAGTTTTAGATATAAGATTAGGGGGGTGTTTACAGCTGGCAGTAGCTTTTATCCAGATATGTTTAATAGATATATTAAAAGACATGCCAGATCTGCAGCTAGCTGCCAGAGTTGTGCATGATGTAGATCAGTACTATAGTATATTGTGTTCTTGCCCTCTGATGATGACTCCTAACTCACAGTGTGCTGAACCGTGTGAAATATAAGTGCACAAGAACCTTTATTAGTAGCCTAGTTGTTGTGACTCCCCTTCAGTTAGAAACTGCCAAAGCAAATTCCACAAACTGATAAGAATGATGCTTTTTTATTTTTACGTTTTACACCTGAGTATAATAGAAATGACCACAGCTCTTGCTAATTCCTGATAGCCTGTCAATGGGGTTTTCAGTGTTTTATTAATGTCACACTCATAATAGTGAACATTTGCTTTCGCACTGGGTTTAATATTTAACTAGATAACTGTATGCTCATATAAAGTATAGTGGCCCCTTGTAGGCACACGTGAATACAACACAGCTTGAAATTCTTTCTTTGCATTAAAGCCAGTCACCAAGTGAAGCATTAGGCTTCCACCAATGAGGGGCGCCCAGGGAGCAGTGTGACTCCTTGCTCAACCCACAACCTTCTGATTGCAGGGGCAACACCCTAGCCACTAGGCCACCATCTGTCCCATGAATATAACACAGGTCAACAAAAAAAACATTTTGTAATCATCAGAAACACTTTTCTAAACAGTTATTCATGCTGATTTCAGATCTGCTTTCAGTTTGTTCAGTCACATCAACTTTTTGATTTATGAATAATAGATTAGCAATAGACTTGCATGCGGTTTTTATTAAACAAAACACACATAAACTTATCTCTGATGATTTTGACCTGTTGACCTGAAAATACAAAATACAAATGGCACTAGATTTTTTACAGTCTATTGTACAGTGACCTCCCCCATCCCCATGTTTTCAGTTGACAGTGCAAGTGGCCTTTACAACCTTAAGTGATTCTCAATGTGACGTTTGGATGACGTAAAGCAAAATATGAGCCTCTCCCCCATACAGATCGATCTATTCCAATGCAATAATCTAAAGTTCCATTATGATGTAGTGCTCGTGCTCCTTTGTGCCTCATCAAAGTGGCGATCATAAATCGAGTTTGATGTGTGTTCTCCACATGCTCGCCCTGCTCTGCCCAAGTTAGTCACTCTCCAGTGCACACAGATTGAAAAAGAGAGAAGCAGCAATAGATGAGATAGCTTCTATCAGACTCGACCTGTCGAGATGAAAGTGTGTAGTGACCTGAGTTGTTGTCGCAGCTTCTCCTCAGAGCCCCAAACGTTACTTCCAGCCTAATCTAGACCTCCGAGCTGGAGGGAAGTACACCCGTAGCATACAATCCAAATTCAAGTGTATTATGAGTAAACTTTAAACTAAAACTGAGGCAGTATACTTGAAGTTTAGTGAAGTATACTTGACTTATACTGATAAGAAAGTATATAAAGTATACTTTTATAAACTTCAGATTTAGTCCAAAGAAGTATTAAATGGGTACACTTTCTAGTACACTACAAATACATGGTCCATATACTTGCTATACTTATACTTAGACTCAAGCATACTTAATAACATGAACTTCAAGCATACTACTTTTTTCTAAGGGCTAAATGTTTCAAACCATACAGTCATCCCTTATCATGCTGTAATTATGAGTGGGTTGGACCCAGACAAAGCAACATTTGTCTGTGATTCATTGCCCCACTCAGTGTCTCAGGGTCTGTTTTGTCTTGTAAGGACTTAGAAACTGGAGTAAATAAAAACAGCCGTGTGAGCCCTTACTTGTGTGATTCCATGACTTTCAATGTTTAGTCAATGTAACATCTTTACCATGGCTTAAAGAAGGGTTGAAAGTAAGAGTTTTTTTGAGCACAAATCAAGCAAATACACAAAACATGTTAAACTAACATTCAAATGGAGGACATGAAGGACATTCTAGTAATTTACTTAATCATTAATTTACTTTCAGTTTATAATCTGGGCAAAAGAGATGTGATTTAAAAGTAAATTAATTAATCACTATCACAAATATGATTGAAATTAAATGGAAAAACAATAATTTGTTTATCTTCCTCGCTTCTGACACAGTGAACTCTGTCACTGATTTCTGGAGTATTTCACAGAGGCAAATGCGTGAGATAATAGGTTTGAGTGAATGCTGAGGGACAGTAACGAAAATGTACATTTCATAACCTATAATAGATAACTCATGAAAAGGAATATCTTGAGCATGATATGTTAAATTAGTTATCACAATATAGGTTTTCTTAATGTTGTATGTTTTGAAAATGTGCATATATATTGTTGTGAAGGACTCTTTATCTGTGTTGTTATATACAGTGACTTTATATGCATAATATTTTTGGACACAGGTGATACCAAGGAAAAAAAAACATTTGGACAGCTGCAGTTTCCCACAAAGTGAGTGGTACAATAACTTTAAAAATTGAATCTGTGGTGGGGTCTTGTAGGCAGCCTTTTCTGTGTTTTTTTTTTTGTTTGTAAAGGAATGTCAATTGCTTTGATCTGGGGTATTCAATGCAGCCCCCAAATACCACCAGTCTGTCCAACTTGAACTCCATTCTCCAGTCCCTGATCACCTTGTCCAGGTGTGTTGTAGGCTGGAACAAAAGACGAATATTAACTACTTTCGAATCCCTAATCATTTTCTGGGTGTAAAAGGGCTGGGTTAAATTTAGTGGCTGTATTTCCAGTAGGAGGGTTTGAGATCATTGTTTTGTTGCAATATTGCAACACCAAACAAGGACCCTGGCACTTCCCATGCCATTCCAGTTTAAAAAAAAAAACAAGTTTGAGAATAACCATCATTAAACCATTTACAAAACCACATAAAACCATGTCTTTTTGTGCTTTCTTGCCATGCAATGTTTCATTTGGCCAAAAGCAACAAGCCAGAAGTTTTAAAGGAGGATTTGTGTACAAACCAAAGTAATAGGCAGTCAGCCAAGCATGAAGCCAGCGAAGCAATTTCACCACTGTAATTGAATTCAGACTTTAGACCGAAAAGCCAATGAGGAAAAGTAGTACCCATATAATTTGTCCTAAAATTACTTGTCTTCTTTCAGTGCACTCTGCTACTGACCTATAAGTGACCCGGTGGTCAGAACCCCTTCTGACCATTATCATGAAATAGCATCAGTCACTGGAAAGAGCTCCTGTATGTGTGAGGGCCAAGGACAGATTTATTAAAGATTAGACCACAGCTACCATAGTATGACCTCGCAGTGTGAGAGGGACTGTATGAGTGCCAGTCTCTCAGGAAAACAGCTCTTTTAGCATCAATTCGCCTGTGCGTGCCTGTAAACTAGCCGCAACAACAACAAACTACGTACGCTACCATAACAATGTTTATTAAAAATTACAGCAAGAAAAGAACAAAAACCAAAAACTCAGCAGGAGACCACAAAAAAGCTCCCACTGTATCCAACTTAGCCAACTATGTGAGAGGCAGAGCTCTGAATGAATTGCACTGAAGTTGAAAAGTCTGACAGTATGTTTATGTTTTGACTTGCTGAGGAGACATTTGTGGTGTAAACATCTTTTAGCAATATTTCATACGCATAGACAAATTTACAATAACCCCTCACTTTTACGCAGATCAGCAGTCGCGGAGTCAGTCCAACACAGATTTTTTTCTGAGAACCGAACTGATAATGGTATGCGGAAATACCCACAGAATTCTGTAGGGAATTCTGGATGTTTTCACACAAGGGGACTCAGGGCAGGCTGTAGGCGACCTGGAAGCACTTTTTTTTTTCGAATTCCACACCAGGGTTAACCCCCGGCACTCCAATCCTGATTTCTCCGCGGTGCAAGCACTCAAACTCCACAGTTTGATTGATCTCCAGAAGACCTTCCCAACGAGCCCTCATTTGTATTTTTAGCCGCAGTATATCAGGGGTCCCTGAAAACCATTTACCTCGCTGCAGTGTCCCAATACTTTTGTCCTGCAACCTTCTGAGTTGCATATCTTGGCCGGGTAAGCATTCATACACTTCAAATTCCATTTTTATTACTGTAAATTAAATTAAAAGATTTACCTTAAAATGTACCTTTACATTTTCTTTAAGGGTAATGCATTAAACTGTGTTTGAAATTAAAGTGTGCTGGGAGCATATTTGGAGGCGTATTTAGGGTTTACATGATACAAATAGACATTTTTAAGCTTATTTTTAAAACCAAAACACACCACTGTTTTTCACTATGTGTGGGTGCTCTT
>JBBPDB010000019.1:3216255-3227763 GCA_037974465.1 Brachypetersius altus
ATAGAATTGCGATTAATCGCGATTAATTTTTTCCCAGATTTGCGATTAACTAGTTAATTTTAATTAATCGCTTTACATATACACATATATATATATATATATTTTTTAGTAAACAGGTCCTGAAAATTTCTCTCAACCTAGTCAAACTGTGCAGTTAAACATGCAGCTGTTCAAGACAACAGGGTATGATTTTACAAGCCGCCCCAGGACTAACCACCACAATCCGTCCTGAACTAGAATCAGTGGTAATGACAGCAATAAATGGAGGTATCGGATTCAAAACATTTCCTCTTCAGACCTGGTCTTATTCAAAACGGGAGAAAACATTTGGGTGACTGACAGTATTGACCATTAAGTCAATGCCTACTTATAGAGCTGGGCGATATGGCCAAAAAAATTAAATCCAATTTTTTTTCACAATAAATCCAATTTTTTATTTTAATCGTTTTCACCCTCCCCTCCTCAAAATCAAACTACAGATGACAAACGAATGGTTCCAAAGTTTTAACTTTATTTATTTTTTACTTTGGGGTTAAAGTTTAATCTGACATTTGGGTCTAAAACTTTTAGCATGTCAACGAACCCTGGCTTTTCCACAGTACAGGGCTCTTTTTTTTTTTTTAGAAGCCATAAACTGTCAAATGTGATATAAATACGCATTTTTAAAACATAGAAAAACTGTTTCTCGTGTACTTAATCTTTATTTTCTGTATATATTTTCATTATATTTTAGAACACGCTCTGCAATGGGTTGTCAGGCTGTGCAAATAGTTTCAAACGATACTCTGTCAACATTGATGTTGATCGCGAACAAGTCAGTTCTTTGACTAAATTTGGGCACAGACATAGATTATTACTAGACTGACCACAGACATTAAAAATCTTATTGTGTTTTCATCAGAAAACCATATCTACCTGGATTACTTTACATGCCGCGCTGGCGCTACTGTATTGTGTGAACTGGGAACAGGGAATGCAGAGTCTCCCTGTCTGTCTAAGCGTTTAAGAGCCAAAAGAGCAGAATCTTAGTACTCTGATCCAAATGATCCGACTCAATTAAAAAACAAATTAACATATCTAATCATGTGACAGTGTAGTATGAGTGGTGTCAGCGTGGCTGCACTGCTTATGCTTTTTTTGGCCTGTGCCTGAGAGCACAAACCCAAACCAGACTAATTTACACGCAGTAATACACACTCATGCACACATTACAGTACAGTACATACACAGTACCGGCGTTCCGCACGAAGTCTGAAATGGCACCGTTAGCTAACATGGCTAACACTAACATTACAAAGAGTGGCTTTGATTCTTAAGCTGTCGCATACAGGAATTGTTTGATCTGTGTCCGATGGAATAAAATCTAACCAATTCCATATTACAGATGTAATAAGACCTTTCTTGGGCACAAACACTGCTACAGTGTTTGGCTGCACCACGCTAATTTACTCGTGCAGAACGGTGCGTCGCATTAGTTCCGCTTTTGGCGCCCACATGTAAAATAAGTAATAAAATCGATTTTCATAAAAACACATCGTCCTGAACTGTAAATTCGGATTAATCGATAAAATCGCCCACCTCTACGTACTTATTGATTAGTTTGTTAGCAAGATTAGCCTTGCAGCCACAGAATTAAACAAACAAAAAATGGACTCCAAACGTGTATCAAATACATCTGGTCTGTGTCAACAAATGTCAATGTTTGATGATTTCCCGTTTCATTTTGTTGTTGTAAAAACCTACATACTAGTAATAGTGACAATCCTTCATTGAACAGTCACTCCTCTGCAGCATTCAGGTTATCGTTTTAAATTACGTAGCAGACTGGATAGGTTTTCATGTTCAGACAGAGAACTATTCCATTTGTCTCATTACGATTCATATAATTCAGGGTTATACTATAGAATATGCTTTTCTTCCAGGCCTAATTTCCACTGTGCACATCAGGACCTTATTCCACACCTTTCTATTAGGTAGCCAGAGCATTCTTTTTACCATTAGCAGCACCTAATTAGCTCAGGGGCAACAAGTTATGAGCTCTTATACTTAATACAACTCTTAGGATATCAGTACGGACCCAAAGATATTACACAGAGACATAGTTACTCACACACTCCTTCTGCCATCTGAATTTTTCATCAGAGACCATGCCTTGCATGCGCGCCTCCATTCGCTTCTTCTCAGAGAGCTCACGGTGCAGCCTCTGGTCCCTTGTCTCCAACTCATGCTGTAGGACACGCTTGTCCTCCTCATAAATGTTGGTGGTTTTTTGAAGGATGTCAATCTGGACACATGTGAAGCAGCATTGACCCACACATCCCACAGAATGACAATGATGACATTACTGGTTCATGTCTTCAAGATTACCTTGTACTCCAGCATCTTGGATTTTTTCTCCAGGCGATCAATTTCGTTTTTTTGATTCTGTATCATTTTGTCCTTCTCACCCAGTTTGCCCCGCTGCTCATGAATAAAGTTCTCTTTGGAGATGAGTTTTCCATCCAGGTCTTGAAGCATAGACTTCAACATGTTGGCTGTAAAGAGAGAATAGTTGAGAACTTGCAGTTACATGCTCACTAGAAAAATAACAAAAGCAATTTGCTATAAGAAACCACACCAGCTTTGTTGCATTCCTCAGTCATCATTTGACGGACTTTAATTCTTTTCTCCAGCCACTCAACGACCCTGGGTAAGCTGTGGTCATCGGTAGGGTCAGAGATATCACAGGAAGGCAATGGTGGCAGGCTTTGTAATTGCTGGTTCAGGGCTGTTGGAAACTCTGTACAGAAGAAATTTTTAAAGAAAAGCAATTCAAGCATTAGTTAAGTGAAGAAGCAGGCAAGTCAGGATAACGTGCAAACAAAAAACTGGATCAAGACAGATGTGAAGATCTGCTAGTTTCAGAAGACTGATCTTAAGTATAAGTAATACCTCCATCTACTGGGCCTCCACGTTCTTCTAGACGACGAGACAGTTCTTCTTTAAATGCCTGGTTCCTCTGTCTGCGGCCTGCAGCAAAACCACAGATGGGCCTGTCAACAGGCCGGGCCACCTCCACCTCCTGAGTCATCTCAGCAAACCGCATCACCAGCTACCAAATACACAGAACCAATTTTTTAAGCCACTCGTACATGGTACACCTAATAAAATAAATTATAGAAGCACCCAACCTTACCATTGTTTCTTCATAATCATCTGCTTTAGGGTTGACACAGACCACCATCCGAACTTTGCCTTCGCCATCAAAATAGTTTTTGAACAGGTGGGTCAATTTAGAGTCTCTGTATGGGACCATCTGAAAGAAAGAACACATCATACATCAGATCTACCCATGTAATAAAATACAAAGATACTGGGGCAGGGAGGTAAGTGCAGTACAAACCTTGTTTGTGCCACACATCTGATTCTCTCTCAAAACTTCAATACACGTGCGGAGAGTCATCAGGGACTGATTGATGTTGCCTGTAGAGAGATACCCAAGATTAATAATGCATTTTGTATTAGACATAAGCCCCAGGAACTTAAATCCCTACAGATGTGACCAACCTGCTTCTCGCAGACGGCTGCCCTCCGCACGAGTTCTGCTTGTGCGTTCACTGCCAGCCAGATCAACCAAACACAGCTGGCTCACATTCACCTGGTTCTTATCCTGTAACAAAGTTAAACAAAAATGCCATAAATCTACAAAAAAGAAAGAAAGAATTTCTTGTCCAGGCCTTTCATTTTGAGCCAACTGTGCAGAAGCTTGACCAACCTGAAGAACGTTATCCCCATCTGCATCTAAAGGCGCTTGCACTAGTTTGACGATGAAAACACTGTGAGATCTGCTGGACTCCCGATTCAACTGCGTGTTTGCAATCCTGCGTTTCTTTTGACCTGGTGGTATAGTTGATGAAGTCAACATAGCATGAATTGATCTTGCTGTGTAGTTTTCATACAGATATTTCAACTCACCCCTCCAAAAGACTTCAAAGGCTTCCTCTGTCGACTTGACTTCAACCTCAGTGCACCCAGCTACATACATGTTGTGATTCTGGTCTTCACGCAAGATCTTAGATTGTGGTGCTCTAAAACAATAATGAAAAAATTAAATATCTAAAGTTTGCGATAAATAAACATTGCTAAATATAGCTTTTCAGCCATGCTGCAAGAAGGTATCAGCAGCCATAAACACAAAAGCACAAGAAAAGCTCACAAAACAGACACAGCTGCAAAGCGTTCTCTAGAAACCTAGAATTTTCTAAAAGCAAAGACAATAACGCATATGACAGCTACACAGCTAAAGGGGAGATAATGCTGCTTAAAATATTAGTCTAATTGTAGGAGTTATCCACTGGTCACGTACATGAACTCAGTGTTGTGTCGCAGAGGTGTCCCTGCACCATTCCACCTAACAAAGGAACAGAAACATTTTATCTGAAGCTACAATAGAACATGTGGTACAAACATTAAAAACTGATTAAGCCTTATAGCTGTGCTTAACACGACCACTGCTTAGCCTACATAAAATTAAATGTTTTTTGCCAAGCGTATGACTGAAAACAAGTAAAACACCAACCAAACCTATAAGAGAGCATGTACTACTACACGGGTCACTAAAGAGGACTTACTTGGGTTTTATAGGGTCATATGGAGCCTCCTCCAGGAGGTCATAGATGTAGTTATTGTATATCTCAATGTAAGACACAAACACGCTGTAGCTACTATCCTCGTCCACACCTTCAGCCTTACACGTGTCATTTGGGCCAATCATGTCAGCAATCTCAGGGTCTCCTTTTTGCCTAATGACCAAGAAATACATAAGCTGGTTATGATAAACAACCAATCAACATGGGCCAAACACATACACAGTATATAATAATGGATCCTTCTTCTACCTTGAGGATGGAGTCTTTGGTACAGATTGCTGACTGTCTCGCTTCTGCCGCTCCAAAAGTGCATCAACTTGATTTTGTACTTCCATCCCATTCTTTTCATCAGGTTTGAAAACCTGATAAATTATGTCAGGGCAGAGAGTTAACATGAGATAAAATATCCTAAATTAATCAACCAAGGCAAAACATAAGTTACTTACAAATCTCTTAGCCTGGAAAGGACCAATACTGCTGAATATCATATCCAGTGAACGAGGCAGGAGACCACCCTGACCTTGGGAACCAGTCATTGTGAAGGTTTTTCCACTCCCAGTGACACCATAGGTGAAGAGAAGACCTAATTGAAATAGAAATGTTTCAAGCATAGGGCAATATATGATGCATGTAATTATGTCATTTAGCGTTCCAAGCAAACTGAACATTCACCATTTTTACTCTGGATAAGGTCTTCAACAAGAGGTTTTGCAACATCCTCAAACAGTTCCCTTTGTGTTGTTTTAAGTCCAAAAACTTTCTTGAAGGAATATTGAGTCTGTAAAGCAATAATAAAGATAAATCGTCACACATGAATAAGGGCAATCAGTTCATCAAACACTACAAATGCATTCCAAGAGTCAAAATATAGCTAGCCTTTTTTGTGCATAAAATTTTAAAGATAGACAATTGACAAAAATACACAAACAAGAAATATTGCGAAAGTATTACTCTAAAATGAATATCTTTTTGTCTTTTAGATATTTTAGGCAATTGTAAAACTAGAACTGACTTACCTCTTTGAATTCACCATTCCTGTTGGTTTTGAAGCCATCAGGGGCATGCAGCTGGATGGTTGTACTGCTTATCACCTCAACACAGCATTCTTCACCTTCAGCACCCAGTGGACGCACACGGCAGTACACCTGCCAAGCACAGAACCAAATTCAAAGAAACAACCTACATTCACATATTACAGCTGCATTCTCAGCGATATAACATACCCCAACGGGATCCTTCTGGTTATTCGATGGCTTTTTAGGAGGTGGTCGGCGCGGGGTCTTACCCTTCCTATAATAAGAATCAAATACATTAAAAGAAACAAAAGCATGAAAAAAAAATTCTACACGTGGCAATAAGACTGTATACCTATCCACAGTTCGGTAGGTGATCTTTTTAAGTTTGCCATTCTGTTGCGAATCTTATTTGTGCAATATAACAACTGTTTAATCTGTGAATTGACAATGTTAATCTCACACCCTCATTATTATAACAGGTAGTTATGAAGTTAGCAAGATGAGGCATGCTTTCTTAAATAAAATAACGAGGTACATTAGATTACAGATTACCTACAATGTATCTGCTTTTTAATTTAGGTAGTGTCCGTATGAAATGCAATAATGGGTTAATGTATCAAACTGTTCCTGTATTTGTAGCGTTTGATGAACTGATTGCCCATGTTTGAGTGCAACTGTTTATAACCTTTATAATATGAGTGTAACTGCTTTATAATTTAAATTGCCAACTAACAGCTAAATGTACACAGAATGTTCTGGACATGAGCTAGTGTGATAAGTTAGTTGTCAGCAAGTTAGTTTTACAGTGCATAAAACTACGAGCTAATTTAGGGCTAGCAAACTAGGATTAGCCATTAGTACGATGTTTAAATAAACGTATTGTCTGTGAGTTTCACCGGGCTTCTTGCTTAGTTATAAAACGCGAAGTGAAACCAACAGCTAGTCACAAATTATGGAGGCTTCACTGGCCTCCGTTTCAGTTAGCTGGCTAGCTAACCCAGTCTTTCGAGAGATAAACGGAATAAACACAACTCATAAACAGAAGGCATTGTCTGGTTTATTGTAAAACGCAGTCTTTCACAGAAAACAAGCTCATACTCACGTCGACCTTATCATTTTTCAGTTGTTTTTGTTTAACTTCTCCCAGCTCCGAAAAGAGTCTCTTCACTCGCCTGACGAATTCGAATCTTCCCTCCGCCTTTCGAAAAAAAACGGACTTTTCAAATCCAACCAATCACAGCGCAGTAAAGGGAGTCGCGCTAGAGGATGTCCCGCCCAACGCCGGCTACGTAAAACATCCCCAGCAAAACAACAGAGCAAACAGGTCGAATATTAAACAGCTTCGTACGCACTGCAATTAACAAACTATTACGATTTTACAACCAAACAATGCAATACATACTCAAGAGAGAGTTATCTGGGATTTTGCCATGGAGAAAAAGCACACAAAGTGCACTGTATTGGTGTCCAGGTCATTTTTCATGATCTACACTATATGGACAAAAGTATTGGGACTCCTGGCTGTTCCAAGTACATGGACGTTATTGACCTCGGAGGGCTTTCCACTACATTCTGGTGTCTTTACTTGGGGAATGTGTGCCTTTTCATTCTGGAGTGCATATATGAGGTCAGGCACTAATGCTGGACGAGAAGACCTGGCTCGCAATCTCCATTCAAATTCATTCCAAAGGTATTGGATGGGGTTGAGTTCAGGGCTCTGTGCGGGCCAGTCAGGTTCTTTCACACTGAACATCTGGTACAACCATGTTTTTATGGACCTTTCTTTGTAAACTGGGGCACAGTATTACTGGAATTTTAAAAAAAAGGTTCTCCCCCTGTCAAAAAAGTTTGAAGCATGGCATTGTCCAAATTGTCTTCGTATGCTGTAGCATTAAGATTACCATGGAAAACTGCACTAGAAGTAAGAGCCTCTTGAATTCAATCATTAAGAGATGTGTCCAGTGTTTTTATCCATATAGTGTCCCTGGAACAGTTTAGAAGTGTTTGTGTGCCTGTAATGTATCTGCAGTAGTATAAAGTATCAGTATGCAGTTCCTGAATGTGTATATGGTGCATGAGTGTGCTGTAGATGTGGAGGTAAAGCATATTATGCATATTTGTCCATGTGGATGCCTGACTTTGTTTCAGTTCTTGCAGTCTTAAGGTGTGCTGGGTTTGGATAGTGGTGGAGACCACAGCTCAGGAGCAAATACCAAATAGCGTCATATACCCTACACAGTGAACTAGACAGGTCATGGCATTATGGGATTTCCAACCAAAGAGGGAGTCATTTAGGATTCAGCCAAAAGAAAAACTAAAATCCACAGTTCAAACTGATATCAATCCAAAAATGAGGCAAATAACCCAAAATTAGATTAGTTTATTTATTTTTTTTAAAAGTGTGCAAAATTATAAATATAGTGGAGCAAAGTAACAATAACATTACATAACTTTACGTAAACAGAATGTTTAAAAAGTATGTTTGTTGATCAGTGTAGATGTGCAATAACATTGGTGAGGCCAAACACAAAACTGAAAAGATAAAATACACCACGAATATAGTAAGGCACATATTGTGAACACACAGAGTCTTCATTAGTAGTTTCTGTATGCATAAACAAACAGATTCCCAAACAGAACTGGCACAGCCAATGTAGTCTAGTATAAAACTTTTTTTTTCACTCCAAGAAAAAATATTTCTTCTTAATAATAAAATACTTCCCTGATAACCATGAGCCACAGGCAGCAGTAAAATGTGACCTTTTTAAGTCATTGTCCTTTCCGGCCCTGGTGGAGAACAGTGCCCGACTGAAGATGAAGATGATACAAAGAGAGGAGGCGGCAGACAGCAGAGCTGCACCCACTGTGTTGGCAAAGGTAATTGGTTGTGAATGAGCCTGAAGCCACTGCTTCCGCAGGGTCATGTCAAGCTCAATTGCAGTCAGCTGGAAATATGTACCAATGATGGCAAACACATGAAAGAGCTGGTGGCTGTGCCCTGTGACAAATAGGGAATAAAATTCAAATTAATGGACATCACCACCTGCTACTGTGAACATTTACTGAATGTTAAAGTTCTGTGACATCTGAGAATTGTACAGCACACCAATGTAGTCAAAACTGCCAGGTGCAAGGCGTTCAGGTAGATGAGTGGCAAAAAGGAAGCCAGTGAGGAGGGCCAGTGCAGTTTGCTGATAATGGACAGCAGTGGCTTCATTAACTGTGCAACCTTCACCAGTGCACACAAAAATCTGCAAGAACAGAAAAATCAAGACAACTTTATGAAAGTGAACAGTCAAAGACCCAAGATTGTCTGGGATCTTATGTACTGATTTATGGGAGCTAGCAATTTCAATAGAGTTTATTAGCAAACTGAGCATCGTCCCAGTACTGTATATATTTTTCAAGCATACAGGTTTCTGAAGAGACAGATATAGATGACAACACATACTGTGTAGATCCCTCTCAGACCGCCAAAACAGCTCTGGCCCATCTTGGCATAGACTCCATGACACCTCTGTAAGTGTGCTGTGACCCGACCACCCAAATGATATTAAAAAAAAAATGTGAATCTTCATACCAGGATACTTTCTTATATCCATTGTCCAGTTCTGATGCTCACATGTATATATCATTACGCTTCCCTTACTCTTCCTTATCCTTACTCTTTTCCTGCACTTAAAACATCAGTTTCAAGTAATAACTGTTCACTTGCTACCGAATATGTCCCACTTCTTGACAAGTGTCCATCATGCAATGAGACGAACAATGTAATTCACGTCACCTGTCAGTGGTTTTAATGTGGTCGATTAGGTAGAATAAGATGCAGATTGTTATTAATGAATATTTCCACTAAATTTACTTTGAGAAAAAAAAAAACGTTGCTAACCCATGCTTTACAAAGTTAGTTCGGGTCTTCTACTTGCGAGTCTGTTTCCTGTACAAATATTATGTCAACTTTTAGGGGCGACATCTGTCTGAGGCAAATCTTTTAACAGGGCCATTCATTCTTTCCAAAACAAAAACTCCACAGTTTGATTTTTGTCAGCCATATCTATGCTGACCATAGCCTATTAAAAGGCATATAGGGACGTTGATCACAGATCACATGAGCAGTGACTGCATATAAAGCATAATACAACAATTAAAACATAATTGTCTACTATTTAAAAACTGTATTTGCCCAAAATATTCCAAACATCAAACAAAAAAAAATGAATGAGTAAAAGACAATCTTTCCCACACCCAAAACTAAAACTTCCTCCCCCACTGTAGATGATAACAGACATTACACTAAATGTATTAAATATGCCTTATTCGTTTAATACACTAATACACATTAAATAATCTGGATATGCTTCCTTGTCTGCAATGAAAGATTAGGTTTTGTACAAACTCAAAGTAATAGGGCTGTGTGTGTGTGTGTGTGTGTGTGTGTGTGTGTGTGTGTGTGTGTGTGTATATACACATCTATGCTACATTAAGCATCTGTAGTTAATATAAAAGATTTGGGAAAGAAAGAAAAATCTCTATCACAAACATGCTCAGGTCTTTAACTTTGTCATTTATTGAAAAAATCTAGAGTGTGTGGGAGCCTTAAGTTCTTAATGCACTCACACTCAAATTACTTTTTCTGAAGTTGCTTATAAATTCTGTGTGAGTTTTGGGCCTTATTTGTAAGAAGGCTGGCACCACCACTTAATGGTGGTTAATTAAGATCGAGCTCAAATAAGATCGTACAACCACTATTAAGCACTTTGGGATAGCTACTTTTGCATTTTTTGTTTTATTTTTAACCAAAATGTTGTATTTTAGAATCAAACCCAAACTAAATATTGAAAATTGAATCGAATCTTGACCTCAGAATTTAAAATTGTGTAGAATCTGAAAATATTTGTATCACTATATTTCCCATGTATTTTTCAGTAATGACTCTTGGAACATCTTGGTGGAAGATAAAGTTCAGTGACAATGAAAATAAAGTATTATTTTGTCTTACGTATCAGATATGTTGAAAGACACTGGCAAGTAAACTCACCCTGTAGAATGTAGGGATGTTGTCAAAGAGATATGGATATGTAAAGGCCACGATGCGCTGACATTTGCTTAGCTTTGGACTTGATTTTACAGTAGACCTAAAAAAGGAGCAAAAAATCTGTAAGACTTCCATGGATTAATTCAGATTAATTCAGAAGTGAAAAAACATTTTAATTGTGTGATAGCTGTTCTCAAAACGGCAAACTTAAAGGATAAGGTCATACGGTTCATTAGAATCTGAGGGAGAAGTGAGTATTATCATTTTTTAGAAAAATTGTTTACGAAGAAAGAATTAAATAAAAGAGGGGGGAACTTAATTACACAAATCCCCCTAAAATTAAACTAATTTAACAAAACAGCACAAAATGGAAAATCAAGCAAATGTAATTTCAAACTAAGAATACTTTGTCATTTGAGGGATAAAAATTCAAAGGGATTATATGAACTACATAAGTAATAATTTTTTTAGATAACTAGTATTGCAACAGTTGGAAATAATGGAACCAAATATTATCCGGTCTGGTCTCGTTTGTTTTCATTTGGACTTGGCACAGGTAGAAAGCAAAGTAGAGCTAACCAAAACTGGTTATTTGCTAGGGGTGTGACGAGATCTCAGATGCATCTGGTCTCGCGAGAACGTGATTGAGCGTGAGGGAGAATTAAGGAAAAATGCGCCGCGACATTTAAATCGTGTATTCCTTGTGGAAATAAGAAACGGTGAAAAAATGACAGACAAGAGAAAGTTGTTCATGACTTTTCCCCTTTCCAACGACCCTCGAAAACCGCTCACCTCGGACAAAAGTAATGGGACACCGGGGCGAGGCGAG
>JBBPDB010000019.1:3248630-3271232 GCA_037974465.1 Brachypetersius altus
GACAAACTATACAACGCCAACACTCATGACATGGTTGAAGTGTGTTTCGTCCGTTTTTATTTTATTTTTGAAATATTAATTTATCGGCCAATATAAATGCCGATACCAATAGTTTGGAAATTGACTAATATCGGCCGATAATATCGGCCTGCCGATATATCGGTCGGGCTCTAATATGACCATAAGTAATTTACTGTAAAAAAAAAAAAAAGCTTAAGATCAGTTAATGTTCTTAATGTTCTTATGAAGTAACTATGTTGTAAGTGGGGGAAATTTTGCTTTTCAGAGTTCAACAGTTTGTTCTTGTTCATATTAAGCCTTGCACCATTTAGGGCTGGTTTCCCAGACATGGATTAAGTCTTAAGTCAAGTTTTGAGCTAAATTCCAGTGACGATGATTAATCATGACTGTAAATTATTTTTGAGTGTAGAGTTAGGCTTTATTTGAGTTTGGAAAACTGGCCCATAACTTGAAATATATTAAACTTTGTACTTTTCTCTTTAAAAAAAAACCTGGAGTCATTTTGTAAGGTATGCAGGCAGTGTTTTATAGCAAAAGACATGATGTCAGATGTATCATTTTGAAGAAATACATGGTAATGAGAATATGCATTTTTCATAAACTCATGTTAAATACACTCTTCCAGAAAACAAGTTAGTGAGACGTGTTTGTGAAAAGTATAAACATAATCTGAAGGCTGCACCTGCTTTCGGTCTTTGTGGCACGGTTTAATAGCGGCGTATCTGAACGAAAGTAACATTGGCCAGGCGGCCAAGAATATCTGCCCAATCCTTCTGCTGAACCTCTTGCCTCTCTGCCTCTTGCTTTTGGACCTGATAGGCTGAGTAGACAATCCCCAGGATGAGGGTCTCGAAACTGGACTGACTGATGGACTCCTCTTGATCTTCTAGAGTTATCAGCAGCTCCTTCATTGCTGCCACAGTCTTTGGTACGTTATCATTTATGAAGGTTAAGAAAGCCCGGCCTTGCCTCATGGAGGCCAGTTCTTGATCTCTCATGGCAATGTTGTTGTCCTGATCAATCTCAAGTCCACTCAGTAAGAACTAGGAGGGACAGAGAAATGAGGAGATTACTGTATGTCCGTTTATCTCTTGCACTCTAAGCTTATGGAGTGCAAGCTGTCAATACGACTGTTTAATACTGATGTCTGGATTAATTACAGAATTAAAGGCTCCATTAGTACATAGAATTTATATGGAAATGTCTGTGAGAACAATCATATTGATATGACCATACATTAACATTAACTAAAAAAAATTGAAAAGTTTCCTGCCTCAAACATCACATTTGCGTCACTGACAGATCCAATGAAGCCCTGGCGTGAGAGGCCACCATGTAGAACAGCTGACACTTCTGCATACAAAAAAGTTAAAGCTTGCTTCAACTTAGCGTCCTTCACAGATCTGCGTTTCTGAGCCTTTAATGAAAAACGAGCAGACTAAGGGTGCAGTGACTAAGGAATCTGTGGAATTTCCTGGACTGCAAGCACATTTTTGTTCATAAAGTTTTGCTATTAAAATGTATAGCTGTAACAATCTAATATGCATTATTCATCGTTCAGTGTAATCCTTAGACTTTGTGGCTCATGCATAGACATGTAGGCAGCCACACTAAAGCACATTCACCTAAAAACGCAAACCAAGCTAACTTCCAAAACAAGAAGACGGTTTACCTGAGTTGTGCCAAAGGTCCCTGAATGTCGTAAAGCACACAAAAATCCATGCAAACTGAAACAGCTGCATTTTTGATCACGTTGTCACGGAATACACAAAAAATGTCTGCCTGTTTTCAACAGCTGGTCAAAAGCAGGAGACTTTTAGCTGGATATCATTCAGCCTTAAGGCTACAGAACAGTGCGTGCCTCCGTTTCTGCTGCACATTCTTCCACCTGCGGAAAATACGTGTTGCGGCCAAAAACACATCGCAGTTCAAAACCACAATCGTTTGACGTGCTGGAGTTCATGTCTGAGGTTTAACATGACTACATAGGTGTACTTGTAATATCTTTGGCCAAGTGCATGTATTCCTGTACTAGTACTACAGGCATACAATATACAGGCAGGACAATAGTATTGGGACACACCTTATTGAATTCAGCTGGCCCCTTACTTCCAGTGAAGGGCAATCCTAATGTTTCAACACCATACTTCCAACTTTCTGTGGAAAACCTTGACTGGCCCACACAGAGCTTTGACCTCAACCCCATCCAACACCGTGATGAACCGGAACAGAGTTTGTGGGCCAGGGCTTCTCGTCCAACATCAGTGCCTGACCTCATAAATGCTGTACAGAATGAATAGGCAAAGAAACTTCAAAATCTTGTTGAAAGCCGTCCAAGAAGAGTGGAAGCTGTAAGGGGGGGCGGGCAGGCATTAAAGTCTATGGATTTTAAATGCACAATGCTCTACTAGGGCACAGGCCCCCTACACTCTATATATTTTTTTAAATCCTGCTCCAGGTGAACTGAGCTGTTGCTTCTAAGCAAACACAGGTAAAGTGAAAATGACCAATCTGTCATATGTGAACACACCACAGCACACAATGTTAACAGCATGAAGTTCTCTCTCTCCATTTAAATCGTTCACCAAGTGGGCAGCCAGGAACACAGTGCCCAGGGAGCAGTGTGTGGGGACCTCATTCATGCATGAAGATATATAGCCTCACCATGTTTTATGGCAGAAATAGGATAGTTGTATATGCAAGTAAACGCTTACTCAAGTCTATTTTGCACACTTGCTTTCTTCTACAATGATAATGACAATAAATTGTCTACATTATCGATTAATATTAATGCACTGCCAAATTAATAATTTTCTCGTTAGCAATAGCTGTTATAGCCGCAAAGGGGAGAGCAACTCTATATTAAAGTCCCTGTTGGTGTAATGGTTGGGCGTCCCAATACTTTTATCCATGTAGTGTGTGTGTGTATGCAGTCCACGCAATATCAATGTTACGAGTAGAACCCGAAGCTGCTCACGCTGCATGCAGTGACAGACCTCCACCGCACAGGGACAGCAGCGAGCTACACTCAACACGGTGCAACCACTTCCCAGCGCTCACATCAACATCCACCAGCAGCTACAGCAAAACAAACCCTCCACAGGAGAGTTTAAGCCTTTTCATCTGAGTCCCACGCCGTGCAAGTACTCTGGAACACTGTACACTCGATAGGCCACCACTTGGCTCTTCTGTGTTCAGCGTATTTTTTAGAGTTCTAATAAAACCCACGGCTAACGTTAGTGCCTGCAGCTAGCAGGCTAAACAGCAGGTTTAAACACTACACACAGCTCCTTCTTAAAGCAGAAAGTTGATGAAGACTTGTAAGAAAACACAACTGGAGGTGTTAACTAGTTTGCTGTCGGCCTAGGGGATATTTTGTTGATGGCGTAGCAGTGAAGCTAGCTAAGACATTCAAGTCGATCTGTTTCGCCGCCCGACCGCGTGTTCGTGTTTTTACGAGTCTTTAAAGCATTTCTGCAGGAAGCGAGCAGACACTGCTTTTCCCCAGCAGATGCCATGGAGTCCGGGGAGGATGGGGGCCTCAATGTGGGAGGCCCGTCCGGAGAAGAGAACTACTTTCAGGGCTACACGTTCACAGACCGCTCCCACTCGAGCCGCGTGGTGAAGAGCATCATGGACCTCTGCCTGGAAAACGGCCTGTTTGCAGATGTCATCGTTACGGTAGAGGGGAAACAGTTCCAGCTGCACCGCCTGGTGCTGTCGGCCCAGAGCAGCTTTTTCAGGTTCATGTTCACTTCCAACCTGCGAGAGTCACACGACCGCCACATCGAGCTGAAAGACGTGAGCGCGCCCGTCTTCCAGCTGCTGGTGGACTACATCTACCACGGTACTATCAAGCTGCAGGTGGAGGACCTACAGGACACCTATGAGATGGCAGACATGTACCAGCTTACGGCCCTCTTCGAGGAGTGCTCCCGCTTCCTCTCACGTACAGTGGAGGTCAAGAACTGCCTGCAGGTTGGTTAAAGGCAAAAGTAAAAAGTGTACATTTGTAACACCACAGCACACAGCGTGAATAGCATGAAATTGTTAAAAGTATTCAACACATTTATTCAAGTGATGCAGCGGGCAGCCAGCAATGCAGGGGGTACCTTGCTCAAGGGAACCTCAGTGGTGCCACGACTTTTCAATCACCAGGAACGGGTATGGTGTATAATTGTCACTGACTGACTTGGCCTTCTCTTTCAGGTGATGTGGCTGGCGGACAGGCACAGCGACCAGGAACTGTATACGGCAGCCAAGCACTGTGCCAAGATTCACCTGGTGCAGTTGCACCAGACTGAGGAGTTCCTCAACCTGCCCTTGCGCCTCCTCATGGACATCCTCAAAGGTGGACAAGGGTGCAGACAGACCCAAAAACTGTTGGAAGCTGTACATTTTCAATTAACCATAGATTCTCAATACAAACAGACAAAAAAAACATACAAACATAGACAGCAAAAAGTTGGGGAATTTTACAAATGTACTATTTACTGTATGCTTAATCTGAACCTGCTCTAAAATGTCTAACCTGTGTTTTCAAGGTTGCGTTTGTAGACTAATACTACTCTTATTCTCTGCTGACTGGCTTAAAAGTGAATATGCTTTTGTCTTAGATGGTGTTCCAAGCTCTCAAAATCCAACTGCAGCGATTGAGTCTTGGATAAACCATAACAAAGTTGAGCGTGAGGAGTTTTCAGATATGCTCTCAGATAGTCTTAAGGTGGGTCTACTGCATGAGTTGCCAAACTGAAGAGTAATTTCTGTTACATGGTGGGACTGTTTAGCTTTTTTTAATATCTCTTCTCTGTTCTAGGAGATTGGTGAGAATGTGCACATCTACCTGATAGGCAAGGAGGACACGCGCACACACTCCCTGGCTGTATCGCTGCACTGCGACGAGGACGATGCCATTAGCGTAAGCGGCCAGAACAGCCTGTGCCACCAGATCACAGCAGCCTGTAAGCACGGGGGTGACCTGTACGTGGTTGGCGGGTCCATCCCACGCCGCATGTGGAAGTGTAACATGCACACCATGGACTGGGAGCGGTGTGCTCCACTACCTCGTGACCGCCTCCACCACACACTGGTGTCTGTGGCCAGTGAGGATGCCATCTACTCATTAGGAGGAAAGACCCTGCAGGACACACTCTCTAATGCCGTCATCTACTATACGGTGCGGGACAACATGTGGACTGAGACCAGCCAGCTGGACACGGCCGTGTCAGGGGCTGCTGGAGTCAACCTGGGCGGCACTATATATCTGTTAGGTGGAGAAGAGAATGACATGGACTTCTTCACCAAACCGTCTCGCCTCATCCAGTGCTTTGACACGACTACACAGAAGTGCCAGACCAAGCCATACATGCTGCCCTTTGCCGGATGCATGCATGCCACCGCCCATAAAGACTTGATCTTTGTGGTGGCTGAGGGTGACTCTCTGGTGTGCTACAACCCTCTGCTGGACAGTTTCACCCGCCTGCGCTTCCCAGAGGTTTGGAGCTGTGTGCCCTCGCTGTGGAAGGTGGCCAGCTGTAATGGCTGTATTTATGTCTTCAGGGACAAGTGTAAGAAGGGTGACGCTAACACACTAAAGCTGAACCCTGCCACTTCTGTGGTGTCCGTAATCAAGGGAATCAAAATCCTTCTCACAAACTGGCAGTTTGTTTTGGCCTGATGTTTTAGTTTAAATGCTAAATGTAAACGTTTACAGGGACACATTGGACATAATGAATCAGTGACCTTGAAGCCTACAGTTTGCAGTGATGTTGAATAGTGATTGTAGTTGGAAAAAGCAGTAGTGCAAGACAGTGGGTTTTGTATTTTTGCTTTTGTGTTACAAGCTTTATCTGGTCATGCAATGTGTTTGACTGTGGTATACAATGGAGTGTCAAAGCCATGTGAAATTTGAATCAGCAAATGCATTGATACTTTCCTGGCACTTAGACTGGATTTCTAAGAGAGCAAGCTTAAAGCACTATAGCCTTATAGCTATATCAACAGTAACATCTTTGGTTCTGGAACTGCTGACAATAAGGTTTGAATGCAGTTATTGACTTTCATAAAAATGCGCATTATCTTTAAGGAATTTGACGGCCCATATTTATTAAACACTTTGGCTTAAGAGCCCTGATCTGTAATCAGCCAACTATACAACTATCTGTTATGTAATAGTCCAAGTACTGGTTCTAGATCGGCAGTCTTACTCTGAAAAGTATGATGAATATGGGCACCGATTTCAGATACTACATATGCCTATTACATAGAGGTGACAGTAATTATATCATATGCCAAAGGTTTTTTTTTGTGCAGCCTACAGCGTCATTATAAACTCAAACCATGGCAGCTCAACAGTTAATGAGTTGCATTATCTTACGCATGAAGAAGCATTTCCTTCTGGATGTAGCAAACAAGTGAATGGTGTTATGGCAAAGGAATGAGTACGAGGAGTTCATAATCAAGATAAAATGTTTTTCACAGTGGAATGACTCAGAAGGTTTACATGGTATCGAAATGTTCTGTGTTTTCTGTGACGTGCATATCCTCAGTGACCTTTCGTGGAAGTGAAGACTTTTGTTGATAAAACTGATACTCATGCAAAAGCTTTTGAAGTCCTTTGAAGACTTTATGGCTTTCATTCTCTGATGTACTCTTTTGGCCAACATTTGGATTAAATGTAAAATGCAGATTCATGTTTTTTGTATTTCAGTTAGTTGATGGGCACTGCTCTGCATTGAAAGAAACAAGTTGTGGTGTCATAGTCTTGGTAAATTTTTTTCCTGTTTATAAATAAACTTTCCGGGCTAAAATAATTTCATTCTATAGTATTAGACATATTTAACAGTTTGATTCCAGAACCTACAATGACTTGTTCATGCATCTCCCAGAGTTCCTTTGCTATATTTCAGTTGCTGAGGGTGTGGCTAACTCTGCACTGCAAACAAAACAAAAAAAAGTCTGCACTGCACAAAAATGGCCACACCCCAAATAGTGAGAAACTTTATTCTCATCCACCATGAGTTGTTAGTTTAGCAAAGCTACTATTAGTAGTCCACACTTTTACTCATCCGAAACATTGCTATTAGTTATCCGAACTAGCTTGGAAGTATTTCCATGTGTTTTACCTGCATTAAACTTACCTTAGGCAGCTCTGTAAAAACTAACCTAGCATTGCTGCGGCAGCACAAATACTGAAATTGGAACTATACTGAGAAGTTTAGGGAGATGTCCCTGTGATCAGAAGGTTGTGGATTCAGATCCCAGACTTGCTAGTGGCACCACTCAGGTACCATCTCCACACACTGAATGGCCTAAATACAAAGGAAGAATATCACATTGTTCACGTGTGACTATAAGTGGCCACTTGCCGTTACCATTGCTAAATTTACCTTTACCTAGAAGTCTCAGCTCAGCAAAGTTGACAACACACTGTGGCCATGAGTCCAAGACATCTACCCTCACCTATGGGATTCAGTAAACATTGTGTATGTAATTATGGTGCGTTTATACTCTCTGGAAGTGTAAATAAAATGTTTTTCAATTTTTTAAAAATCTAATACTTCTGTCTTCCTGCCCAAGTTGTCCTTTAGAAAGCTCCTGGAATCCATTATTTCACTAAAGTAATATTTTTCCTTGAGTATGGGTTAAGGCTACTCTACCAGCCTTCCTATAGTTCCTTATCATGGCACATAAGTAAACACGGCCCCTTATAGTCATGTGTGAACATAGCACAGCACACAGTGTGAAACTTGTTTTCTGAATTGAACTCATTAACCAAGTGAAGCAGGGGGCTGCCGCCAATGAGGGGCAGTGTGTGGGGACGGTACCTTGCTCAAGGATACCTCAGTGGTGCCACTACCAGTCCTGGGATTAACCCCCACAACCTTACGATCACAGGGGCAGCTCCCTAACCACTAGACCACAAGCTGTAAATAAATAAATATAAATCATTTCTTAAATATTGTAGGAAGCCTCACCTGTTGTACAGGGATGTCAATTAGACAAGGACGGTCAACACACAGATGTCATCACATCTTAAACAATCGTCTGTACATCATTAAGAACAGTAAGTAACTGAAACCCAAACTGCTATTCGCACTGCTGCTGTCTGACTGGCTTGTAAGTCACAGTGTCTGAGCAGGCTCTGTTCACACCCTCATGAGTCACATAGGAAACAAATGTTCAATATTTCTAAGAGTAACGAATTGCATTGTATGTATTTGAAGATTTATTATTATTCAGGAAAGCACCTGCGTTCACAGAGCTGAACCTGCAAAGAAAGCAAAGACATGCAAGATTGAACACCAACCAATCAGGACTTGTGTTATGACAAAGATGTGACTTACAACCTCCTGAGATTTATCTCGGGAAAGGTAATTTTTTCTGAATGGCAAGGTGATAAAAGTGTCTATTTGTATCCTTGAGGTAGAAAAGGCACAAGGAAAGTGAGGGAGAAAACTTGCTTCAACTAAGAGTTTGACTATTCGATCCCATTGATGTGTTTTAAGAAGCAGTGATACTGTAACTCAAGACAAATACCATACTTTGTGAACTATTCTAAGCATCAGTTGCTGACACCAAAGCAGGGGGCTGAGGGGGGCGGCACATATGCGCCTTAACAAGGCCCACCCACAGGAACCTGCCAGTCAGTGTAAGGAGCATTTGCTCTCTTTCGATGTTGTGAAATAACTCTGTTTTTAGCCTCTTGCTTGCTGAGCCCAGCTCTGGACACCCTTGTTAGGGCATTCTGTGTACTGCTGGAAGTCATGGTGTTAATGTTTGATGAAGGTGTGCGAGTAAGAAGGTGAAGGGTAGAATTTGAGGTGAGAGGAGAGGCAGGCAGGCGTCTTTAGTGACCTTGGGTCTTTTCAGAGACTGAAGTTGGATTCCAGCAGGGACACATGGTCCAGACTGACAAGGCCATCTGCTACAGCGCCAGCCCTGGAGAGGGAGGGAGGAGGTGAAGGAAGGGAGGGGGGCAGTGGACACAGAATTCCACCCACTGGGGTGTGGAGGGAGTAGATATTCTGGGAGATCATAGCAAGCACCTTGGATTGGGACTTCAGTGTCTTTAAATGTTGCTAAAATCACCTAAAGCTGCTACAGTGGTTCTTTGAGAAGACCCAGGACTGATCATAGGAGCACGGATGAATATCTGGTGTTTCCCTCAAGTTTTCAAATGGTGATGAGCAACAGGGAAATTGGCTCCTGGGATCTCATATGCAGTGGATCCAGTTTCTTTGCCTTCTCTCTGCACCCCAAAGCTGATAGCGGTGGATTAAAGAGGCTGGTGGGTGCAGAGGCCTGGTGTGGATCGTCCGTCTTTCAACTGCACCTCCATTGTCCAAACAGCACAAGGAAAAGGATTGCATGCGTGGGCTTCTGCTGAAGGCCGAAGAGCCAGGTGGATGAATATTTTTATGAGGCACATTGTTGTAGAGATGGGCCAGGACCAAACGAAGCAGCAGATCGAGAAAGGGCTGAAGCTTTACCAGTCCAACGAGACAGGAAAAGCTCTACACGTCTGGACGAAGGTGCTGGAGAAGACATCCGATCCTGGGGGGAAGTTCAGGGCTTTAGGTTGCCTGATTACAGCACACTCAGAGATGGGGAAATACAAGGAGATGCTAAAGGTAAACTATGTTTTTATATCAGTTGGCAAGTTACTAAAATCTTGATACTTTCCCCCCTAGCCAGAACATTATTGGTTATCATTGCAATGGTATATTTGAGTTCTTTTGAATATACTGGACATTAATGGTTTCAGAAAGCTTATTCATTTATTAGTATAACTTATAAATTGGATTTTTTAAAACCAAAACATTCAGTTGGAAAACTAAAAAAACATAATTCCGTTAATCAGTACTCATTTGCAATCCAGATAAAACCATGACCTCATGCAACCTAGAATTATATCTATATTATATAACCCAGATTAAATTGTTTTTGAAAATATAAATTGTCAGTAGCAATTATTTATTGTTTTGTCAAATATTCCCAAGTTACTTTAGATATTTCATATCAAATTAGTAAATAATGTTCATAAAATGTTGAGAATTTTTTTAATTCGTAGCTTCCGTCGGAAAGTGGTAAAAAGAGCCCTGTGCCACATGATCCCCGGCTCAGTACAGCTTGTTGACATAAAGCTCCTTTACACACATAGAAACATGCTTTGCTATGTTTAGTGAGGACTTCATTAGCAACTTAAACAACGTAAACAAATAGTCAGAAGTGATGAACAGAGCAAGAGAAATTGTATTCATGCTTTTCTGAAGTACCTATACAATCCACAAGAGTACAAGAGCATGTGCTTGGAAGACGATATTTGGCTGAGAGAATAAAATTGTTTAATTTTAGCAACATCACTTTGCACAAACACCAACCATTTAGTTTTAAATTGTTTTGATCATGTAGATGACTGGGACTGCTTTTAAATGGGCACACAACTACATGTAAATTAACTCAAAAACAATATAGTTGTCCTGGGCCCGCATTTCACCAGTGCTTCAGGGTAAGAGTAGGATCTGGTCCCTTTGGTCTTGGGTTGGATGGAAAAAACAAACGGACGTGAGAAGCTTTATAAATACAAGCCCAACTGAATTTATAGAAACTTCAGTCCTTGGATTTCATTACAGATTAGTGGTCCTCCATGATATTACGGTCAGCAGAAGTATCTGAATGATGTGGTCTAGTCTCCAGGGATACAGTAGTGTATGGCATGAAAGTATTTAACATTGGCTTACAGATACTGTGTATAAATAATAAAAGAACTTGCATAAGAACTGCATATAAAATACTTGGACATGCGCTGCTGTCCTAAACTTTCAGTCCAATAAAATAATTCATACATTGTTGTTCTGTCATCCTCCCATCCATTAACAAAATACACACAATCCGCTTTCAGTACGCCCTAGCTCAGATCGACACAGCGCGAGAGATGGAGGATCCAGACTACCTAACGGAAGGCTACCTGAATCTGGCCCGCAGCAACGAGAAGCTCTGTGACTTCCAAAAGACCATTTCCTACTGCAAGACCTGCTTAAACATGCAGGGCACCACAGTTAGCCTGCAGCTCAACGGCCAGGTGTGTCTGAGCATGGGCAATGCCTTCCTGGGCCTTAGTGTCTTTCAGAAAGCTCTGGAAAGTTATGAGAAGGCTCTGCGGTATGCACACAACAATGACGACAAGATGCTGGAGTGCAGGGTATGCTGCAGCCTGGGCAACTTCTACATTCATTTGAAGGTACAGTTCTCAAAAAAGTCACAAGGCTCTTTATGGGAATGTGGAAACTTATTTCCTGTTCAGTTTCTCTGGTTCACATGTGAAAAGAATGCCCCATGAACTGCCTTGTTGTTGATTTTAGCTTGGTACATAATAGAGATAGCATTTTTTCAAAAAACCAATATTGAAAGCAACATTCTCAAACAAATAATCAACATCACAAACAGAACCACAGCATTGTTTTAATTCAGTTAAACTCTTTAAAACTGTAGTTGCAAAAGTGTGCATCACATAAAAGAACTGTAATGCTTACACATCAAATGCAACACACATCAAAAACCTCGCTACTGAAACAAAAATGCCTTAATTTTACCCCCTAAAGTCACCTTAATTTTGAACTTATTTTAATTTTTGAAATGCACAGATTAAGGCTGATTTCCCCCTTACTTTTTCAAATTTGCCCCTTAAATAATTATAATTAAAAATGTAATTTTAAGGTGAAATGAAGGGGTTGGTTTCACAAATTAATGACCACTTAATTCAAAATAAAGGTGTTTGGTGTATTTTCAGGGGTAAATTAAGGTTAAACACATTTTTAGGACACTGTGTTCTGTAGTGCCTGTTAGTCAATTATAGACTAGATTTTAAAGTTAGACAAGATATTAGAGTTCCTTCGATATGTAGTCCCTGTACAGATACAGGGTAATAACTAGTATCCAGGTATTATTAATTATGCCTTATTAACCACATCTGTCATACACAACAGCCTGAAAGGCTGAAATCACTTTGCTGCACTACAGGCACTACAGATTATATGGCCGTAACAAGATGCAGTATATCAGCAGGCAAGCCAGGCAGAACAGCCTGGTCCAGATATAGGCTTTTGTACTCACCTTGACACTGGAGATTTTGTAGCTTATAATCTCCTGTATCCACGGAATCGACTGCTGTAATATGTGTGTGACAAAATGGCATGTGGAGAATGCACTCATGTGTCAAAGCCAGCAGGTCAATATATAGAA
The DNA here is from genome assembly GCA_037974465.1 of Brachypetersius altus. Lineage (NCBI taxonomy): Eukaryota > Metazoa > Chordata > Actinopteri > Characiformes > Alestidae > Brachypetersius > Brachypetersius altus. The sequence goes on from JBBPDB010000019.1 coordinate 3,260,895, forward strand.
AATGTGCTGTCTGAGTCCATTTTTAACACTCTTGTACATAAATTTTATACTCCAGTTCTGAGGTCCATCTACACTGTACTTTTGTGTTCCTCCTGCTGTAACAAATCTGTTTCTGGTAAAGAAGAACAAGGTCATTATAATCTATTGAACTATAAAGATGCAGATAAAGCTGTGCACTGCAGGTAGACTGCAGAACTGGGATAAGAACATGTTCTTTCTTTTACTTAACCAACATTATATGTCTTACATGAAGGTCTTTATGTTTCTGGTTTTAATTTTTTACCGAGATTCTCATTTTACCATTTCAGTTTGATAATTGGTTGGTGTCAGAAGTTGTCAAATAGTGTCAAAATCATTTATCATCTTTGAATAATCTTATTTACTCATTTAAAGAGAAAATGCATTGTATTAGACTAATGGGAATGTATGTATACTTTCAGGATTATGAGAAGGCCCTGTTTTTTCCGTGCAAAGCGGCTGAGCTTGTGAATGACTATGGAAAGGGGTGGAGCTTGAAGTACCGTGCCATGAGTCAATATCACATGTCCGTGGCCTATAGAAAGCTGGATCGACTGCCAGACGCTATGGAATGCTGCGAGGTATATAAACTATCATTATTTCTGTAATCACATAATCTATCAACTATCGTTTATCAAAACTGAGCGTTTATTGCTTCGCTGCTTTCCTCTCACATTACACAGCTACACTGCCATTCAAAGCTCTGTCTGTGTAACAAATAATACCTTTTTCTATGGTAAAGAATGAACTAATGGAATTGATGTCAAGGTTTATTGCAGTTCATTGCATGACTGAATCTGTTAGAATGGCCTTTCTAACAGTGTGCAGTATTGAAGACTGCTTTTAATAAGATAGCAGATTAACTTAAAGCCCTAAGCACAACCTCAAAGTAAGTTTCTTCCAAAAATATCTGACCTCTGTCAAACAGTGATGTCATCCTAGTCTTGCTGTCAGCATCTGCTAACCTTTTTACAGCAGTGATACAACATACCAGCAGCAGCGGATCAGACAACAGTACAGACAATCTGAATATAGTTATCTACTAGTAACATAAACCTTTGCAGACGGACTGTGGCAAACACTGTAAACACACCACAGTTTGCATCAGTGGTCACCTGAGCAGTTATGGGTTCTAACACCTTAATCCCACCGGCTGCCATATGCTGATCATATTTATCAGTCCCCTTGGCACAACCCTGGCCCCAGACTCTGTGTTATTCTATGAGTGAGCAAAGACCAACAACTGACAGGTGCAGCTGTTTGTAGGACTTACGCCAGATCCCTCCCCGTCCTGCGAGCCCCACCAGCCTCCCACTCCCCCTTTACTATAGCTGCTAAAAAATACATCAGCCAAGGGCTCTCTACAGCGCTGAGGTGCCGTCTGAGAGGAGTGCTAATGAAGAGCTTAGCCCTCAGCCCCTCTTTAATGACTAGAAGAGCGGTGTAACGGAGAGACATCATTCCAACGCGGAAGAGTCACAATGCACTGCTGCTGGGAACAGATGACAGAGTGGCACATTCCTCATTTCTAGCTATACTACAGGAGGGATCAAATTTCAGCTTCCATACAAGTGACAAGGGGGCTGAGCTTCTAAAAGCTGACAATTTAATACCTTTAAAAACATGTATGCGTTATTGGAAGAACAGTTTGGCTAAAAAGCAACTGGTCACAGTGACCACCTGCCACTAAATACTATCGTTCAGCAAAGACATGTCCGGTGTCCAAAGTTTGCTTCTTTAGCTTTGCATTGGAGCCACAAAATAAATGTAGCCATCAGGCAAGCGCAGATTATAGTCACTCGTTAACAGCGTTCAAACTGCATGCCAAAATTGTCACATACAGTATGTGGAGCTGATGTGGTCTCTAAATTCTTAATTTTTTCAATTCTTTTATATATTTTTCTGTTTCTCCTAAATTGACTGTCTAGTTTTGACTGACAATTCTGTTATGTCAACTAACAAAACTAACAAGAGGGAGGGCCACTCAAGGCTAAAGGCGATGCTAAAATGCTACTTGTTTCCATTTTTTAAGATGAGCCACAAAAGCAAGTCTATTTGGCATTACATGTTTTTTTTTCACAAACTGCTACTTTAAGACTCTCGTAGCTTGGAGAAACAATTCAATTTAGAATCCATTTACTCACAGGAATCCATGAAGATTGCCCTGCAGCATGGAGATCGTCCTCTGCAGGCCATGTGTCTCCTGAATTTCGCTGATATTCATCGATGCCGAAATGATGCCGATGTAAGTCAGCTTCAGCTGTAGATGCATTTTAATGAATGATTTACTGGAAGCAAATCAGCTGAGCATCGACAAAGTTCAGTGCTTTGTGACAACGGAGATATCTAGAATCTCAGTAGAATAACTGCATTGTGTGAGACTTCCTGATTATTCCATTGTTCTCTTACCTGTCTAGAAAGCATTCCCTCGCTATGAGTCTTCAATGTGTATAATGACAGAGACTGGCAACCGCCTGGGACAAGCATCCATCTACTTGGGGGTGGGGAAGTGCTGGCTGCTGCAGAAGGAGCATGAGAAGGTTGAGAAATTTGTCCTAATAATTGGCATCTTTATATAATTATAAGGAAAAGCCCTGAGATAAACTGCATTGCTCTGATTCGTTCTCTACTTTAAACAACTAAAATGACACCCAGGTTAAAACATATTATCTGACCAACCATATTAAAAATTTCCTTTCAGGCCCTGGAATCTTTTCAGCGAGCCGATGAACAAGCAGAGGGAATAGGAAACAAGGTGTGTAGTGATTTCTTCCACAGTTTTTTCACTTTTGATACATTCCACACAGATAAATGTGATTTCCCCCCACTATTTCTTGCTTTGCACCATAGCCCACTTCCACACATTGTTAGTTGTGTGTTCTTCCACAGCTGTGTTCACTGAAGGTTCACTGCCTGATGGAGAACATCTACCGCAGTAAGGAGCAGCAGGAGGAGCTGAGGGAGCAGGTGGTGAAGTTCCTGCAGTGTGTGGAAGAACTGGAGCTCTACTGCGGCATGTGTGGAGAGTCCATCGGGGAGAAGAACCAGCAGCTGCAGGCCTTGCCCTGCTCCCACATTTTCCACCTCAAGTAGGTGGCCCTGTAGCACTTTTATGTAGTCTCTATTAAAAGGCATGAAAGACAATTGTGCATGCGACACATGTGACAGCTGAATACATTTCTTATTCAAATGCTACTGTTTTGTAGTTTATTTACCGATTTCTATTTAAATAGGTGCCTGCAGACAAACGGAACACAAGGCTGCCCAAAATGTCGTCGTGCTTCTATGAAGCCAGGTTTTGTATGATGTTCAGCAGCTACAAAGTCCAGCCATGGACAACGTGACCCGTCAAGGTGGCTCCTCTGTAGTCCTCTCTACCAAGAGAGACAGATACAGAAAATGGAATGTGTTCAGATCTGCCCTGTTCATATAATCTAGAATGAATATCAAGACTGAACACATCATCTCATCAAGAGAAATAACCGTAATGGAAAGCTTCAACAGTCTGCTATAAAATGCAGCATGGACAGACTTTTGAAGAGATACGACTAAGAGTGGCTTGACTGGTTTTCCACGCTGAATGAGGCAGTGACTTGGATAACAATGGCCCCAAAGACCATGTAAGAAACAGAGTGAGACAAAACAGTCACTACGTTCTGTCATTTTGCAGCCATTGTGCTATGGATCACGTTTTCATGGATTTTGATTCAGGACGAATTTGGATCTTTAGACCCTGCAATTATTTGGCTGCTGAATATTAAATAAAAATAAGTTGCCTGTTGAACTGCAAGTAGTTTGCAGGCTTACAGACTTGCAGACTCTTGAATCCTACCTGTTTTAATGCTCATGGTCACTTGAGGATACATCAGTGTACATACTTTGTAATACAGAAATGTTCTTTATAAACACTATCAGTATACAGACAGTTTGGTTTTTTTTTAACTGTAACAACAGCAGTTATCTGTTTCCACCTTATTTATTTGTTAGCTAACAAAAGTGGAGTGGTCTACTTTTAAGGACGATTATAAAATGTAGTCAAATAATGATGTAATTTGAGTTGTTGAGTTCTATAACACATTTAACATAACTTTGTAATATTCAACTGATTTGTTTTGTATGAAACTGACACAAATGATCTCAGTTGATATCACAGGTCATTATTTTCCACAACAAAAAAGTAAAAGTGCTGCTGAAAGGTCAAAGAACTAACCACAAAAGCATTTTCAAATCCAGCTCAAGATCAGAATGAGGGTTTTTTTGTTTTTGTTTTTTATTTCCTTTTACTTCCCCTCATTGTATTGTGTCAAGACTGTGGGACTGTAGTATTGTAATTTTGGGAGTGCTCTAAAACTGACCCAAATGTGGTTTTTTTTCCATTTATTTCTTTTTATGTGAATACTTTTATTTCAAACTCCAATCTGTATTATATAATGTAGCTATGGTTACATATCACTCATTCAGATACGTTTAAAATGATTGAAATGTTTGTCTCGGATAGATGACATTATTTCCTTGTGAGTTGTACTGTACATTTGCTCTATTGGTTCTTAACCCTAGTGCAAATGGTGCCCTTGTAAGGGCCCTGAGTGTTACAAAACAAAAATCTACAGTGTTTAGGGTTACGGGCACCCCGAGACTGAGAACCACCAGACTACTGCATGTTTGTTTTGACCTACATGACCCTTCTGTTCATAATAGATATTCCATATAAAGGACAGCACATAGACCTATTTACACTTTATAATTTGGAAGCACAATACATGTTAATTACACCATTTCATCTTTGAAATATCTCATAAAAGAAAACGAGTTAGCGCAGGTAAGGAATTTTTACCATCCCATTCATATATACTTCTGAGCATGTCAACTCTTAAGGTGTAAAATGAATACTTATAACTATAAGGGAGCAATGTGGGATAATGCTGCTCTTCTGTTCTATCTTTTCTTACATAGCCTTCTTGACTCATCTGTTCATGATTTATACCTTATGTTTTCAAAATTATTATTACTGTCCAGTTTTACTAACAGATTGAACGTTGCCCAGTGTAGCTATCTCGCATTCTGGCAACTCACAGTCTATAACTACCTCTTTCCATATGTTCTTTACAATATAAGCATGTTTGTGCTTCAGATTAAAGCTCTGATTGTGTAACTAAACATAGACTGAATTGTTCTGAATACATACCCATTTTTTATAGTGAAAATGAAATTAAAAAAAAACTTTGCTACATTTAACTCATCAAAGGCTTTCATTTCCTTAAAGATAAAGACCTATAAATACACTGTGCATTGTATTACCCGTGAAAAATCAAAGCGGAAAGTCAACATATTTTTAAGACGTAACAGGAAGAAATGCAGATCCAGTTAAACCGGTACACGACTGTACTGTAAGCGAGAAGTCTTGTGTTCACCAGAAGCTACTTTGACTCAAAGTACAGCGTGACTTTTAAATTTTGGGGTTGATCTTAATCGTTCCTGGCATAAACAAATGGCGACAGAATGCCCATTTTCTGAGGCCGATCTGCTATGTCCGGCGTGCTGTGAGGTTTTCAGATTCCCTGTTACACTGACTTGTCAACATAACTTTTGCAAAGTCTGCATTCAGTCTTACTGGGAACGCAAAGGATCACGGCAGTGCCCACTGTGTCGCCACACAGAGAGCACAAGAAGACCTCCAATCAACCTGGCTCTAAAGATAGCCTCGGATAATTTCAAAACTCATGCCAGTCAGAGCACGAAATCAGGTGATCTTTGCACCATCCACAACGAGGAGCTGAAACTTTTCTGCCATAAAGATGGAAAGCCAATCTGCCTTGTTTGCTACTCCTCAAGGGACCACAAAGACCACAAGTGCTGTTCTATAGAAGAAGCAGCAACTGACAGAAAGGTAAGGATGGTCCATGTTAAACTAAAATATGTAAAAGGCAAACTCCAGATACCTAGATTCTCTCATACTTCATATGTTACAAAGATGAACTGCCCACATTGATCTTAGACAAATGGAAACACTTCAAATGTTCAAATGTGTCCTCTCTTGGTTTTCTAACTACATTCTTACCTTGTCTGAGAAATTGTAAATAAGCTGTGTTTATACCCTGCCCTCAATAGAATGATCTTTCTAAAAAGTATGAAGCTTTGAAAAAACACCTGAACTGCGTTAAAAAGCTGAAGGAAAGTTTGGAGGGACTTGGAAAATACATTGAGGTAATCTGCTGTAAATAAAACATATCAAACCCTGTAAAGATTAACAGTAATTGAAAGCTAGTGGAGACTGATTAGCATAAATAAAGCCAGCTCCTCTGTTTGCTTTCTCCTGAGGCATTTCTTTTTTGCTTGTTTCAAGACTCAAGCTGCTCAAACCGAAGCTCAGTTAAAAGAGGAATTTGAGAAGCTCTATAGGTTTCTGAGGGAAGAGGAGGCCGCTCGGCTGACCGTGCTGAAAGAGGAGGCGGCGAGGAAGGCTATGGTGGTCAGAGATAAGTTGGAGGACATTACTCAAACATTTGAAGAACTCACTGAGATTATAGCCAACATTGAACACACTATGAAAACAGATGATATATCATTTTTAAAGGTTTGTATAATTCATTTGTTTTAAACACTGGTATTGCATTATTCTTTGATCGTGAGTTTACTAAGAAATATTTTTATTTTTCTAAAGGACTGCAAGGACGCAATAAGGAGGTATGTCTGCACTGTTTTATTTTTTAATATCTCCCACTCCCAAGAGTATTTTTTATTTAAGCAAGATTTTACTAAATAATAATTCACATGATGTCATTGCTTTGTTAGGCCAAAAAACTCATGGATACACAAATGCTTTGAGCTCAGGAAAAGCTTTGACCTCTGGTCTTCAAGTGTATACAGTAACCTCCTGCTTTTTGCGGGGGTTACGTTCCAAGAGCACAAAAATGCGTTGTGTTTTGATTTTTGTATCATTTTTGTAGCGTAAATCTTTGAAGCGTAAAATATTCACCCTAATATGCATCCAGAATACTTTCATTTCATTTTAAAGTTTAATACATTACCCTTAAAGAAAATAAAATGGTAAACCCATATTCGGCTCTTAATTTAATTTACAGTAATGAAAAAACTGTGGAGTTTGAAGTGTCTGAGTGCTTTCCCCACCGAGATATGCAACTCGGAAGGTCACAGGACAAATGTATTGGGATGAATTGAATGGTTTTCGGGGAATAACCCCTGATATACTGGGGATAAAAATACAAATGAGGGCTCGGGAGATCAATCAAACTGTGGAGTTTTAAGTGTCTGAGTGCTTGCACCGCGGAAAAAAGTGCTTACAGGTCGGCTACAGCCTGCGCCGAGTCCCCTTTGTGTGACAACATCCAAAAAAGCAAAAAATGCAGAGGATAATTGCAGTTTCTGCTTTATTGTGGGAATTTCCGCATATTGCAGGGAGTTGTGTTCCCCGAAAAAATCTGCCACAGCTGATCCGCATAAAAGTGGGGGATTACTGTATATGTGACACATTGTTTCAAAAGAAGCAGCGCACTCCTCAACCATCCAAATGTTTAGCTTGTCTGATGGAAACATAAGATTATATCCTTGAGAATTAAGTGTTTTAAATGCCACAAAAGCTTAAAAACACAGGCTGTTATGCCCATGCAGTGTCATCTGTCTTCTTGTGCCAGATATATTTCTGACATTACTTGTTTTGTGCAAGTGAAACAGCAAATGCGAGTTCTAATATCAGACTACAAATGTATTATAGGGCTCAGTACCCAATACAGGAGGCAGAATACCCGAAAGATGCTCTCATAAACACTGTGGAGTATCTGGGGTCATTGAAGTATGGCGTGTGGAGGAGGATGGAACAAATAGTGAAGCACTGTAAGTATGCACACATGATAATCTCAGCAATGAGTCCACCACATTTCTCCTCATGGAGAATCTCTGAGGTCATGTTAAGGGCCATTTCACTATGGACCATGACCCCTCAAAGGGCGAGGGATTGAGTCAACATAAATATAGATTGCCACAGCACAGCTAACATAAAAAATATTGCAGTCTGTTGTGATTCCCTGCTTGAATCTGGAAAAAACTGTTTAAAATAATAATAATAATAATAATAATAATAATAATAATAATACATTTTATTTATACTGAACTTTACATTTTACCAAAAAATCTCAAAGTGCATAAAATCTGGAACAGACAACGCACCACAAAACATTCTGTGGCCAACAAGCCACTGAATCCACAGAGGGAATGTTATGAATTTTGTTCAAGAACTCTCATTAGTGAGGTGTGGCAGGCCTGACCAAAGCTGAACCAACCTCTAGGAGTAACTAATAAAGTGAATGAGACCAGTTGTAGGTGTTACATTTCCTTTTGGAGCAGGAAAACGGTCTTTACCTCCTAAATTGAGCAGCCAGTCTTAAAGTGAATGCCATTCAACATTTGGTTCCTACAACAAAGAAAGACGTTCATCTATGGCAAGTGTTCTGGATGTCCAGATTACTCATCAAGAATTAAAAGCATAAGATCCATGATACTGCTGAGTAAAACTCTTCTCTTCTTTCACATTTTCCAGGTCCTGTAATTTTTGATCCCAATACAGCCCATCCTAATCTGATCCTCAGTGAGGAAATCTCAAGTGTGCGTTATGGGAAGAACCAGCACCTTCCAGACAACCCTGAACGCTGCTCCAGCCGCATGGCAGTGCTTGGTTCTACTGGCTTCACATCAGGAAAGCACTGCTGGAATGTGGCTGTGGGGAAAAACAGGGAGTGGTATATTGGAGTCGCACGGCAGTCCATCAAAAGGAAGACAAATGTCTTTCTCAATCCTGCTGAAGGGTTCTGGGTCATTGGACTAAACAATGGGGAAACATACTGGGCTCAGACATCTCCTCGCACTCGTCTGTCTCTTAAAAAGAAGCCGCAGAAGATCAGAGTGGAACTGGACTATGATAAGGGGAAGGTTACATTTTTAAATGCTGCAGACCAGAGCACCATCTACAGTTTCAAAGACAAGTTTACAGAAAAGTTGTTTCCTTATTTTTCCCCAGGGATTCACATGGATGGTCAATATTTACTAAGGATCTGCCCTCTAAAAGTATCAATAACACTCCTCCAGGACTTATGAAGTTGTTAAAACAATACATATTGATGGGATCTACTTCTCTGTATGATTCATGGTATTACAAATACAGTGTAAAACAGAAACAGTCAAGTTCCCAGCTATGTGTTCCCAGCTATTCATTTTCCAAAATCATTTTAGAATGTTAAAATAATGCTTCCCACTGTGTTTCTTCAGCTTCATTTGTAAAGACAATTTGACAATCAAGGAACATTTCTCCTATATAATAGATGATATCAATTTAGTCAAAGGGGATCACTGTTTTCCCTGTAGACAAATTAAATTAACCAAAAATCAGCAAAACCCAAAATCACCAGTTGGGAGGCTCTGCATGTTTCAGTTGGGTAATCAATAAGTCTATATTACTGCATTGTTGGAGTGGAGCATTCTGAGATACTCACAAAAATAGTCATTTTCAGAAATGCTGAATTAGTATAACGAAATATTATATTATAAATAAACAACAAAATGTTATAAAAGAAACATTATCAGTGATGGAAACTATGACACTCTTGTACCACTTAGTGCCCTCTCCAGGGGAAAAACACACCTCCAGCATCACTGAGAGGCTACCTAGCCAGACTAGGCCTCCGAGGGGTGGTGGAGCACACGCAGGTCAGATGTCAGATGTCACTGCCAAAGAGTGGCTTGGGCCAAAAAAGAGTGACAAGCCAAATAACTCACCCAGTCAGCCTGGGAGTTGTGTACCTATTTTTATGATGAGAGGCTTGTGCTGTGAGGATAGTGTTTCCTGGTCAATTCAAATTCAACATGGGAAATAAGGACCACTGGAATGCCATCAGAGCTGAACGGCCAAAGACTGACATTACTCTCCCACACTGAGCATGTACTAATGAATCCAACATGCTGAATCAGGAGTTAGTGTCTGACTGCATCATCATCATACTTAAAAATAAAAATAGCATCTGCAGTACTTTTAGTTTGGTTTGCTTCAAGATCTTTAATTATTTGTGCTTTTTTATGAACAGCATGATAAATGATCAACCTGTGTGTTAAATGAAGTACAAAAGAAGTAACAGAAAACTCTGTTCTGTTTTAGTAGTACTTAATATTACACAAATGTTAATCTACTAATTAAATGTATGATTGTATTACGGGTGTTACGGTACACAGATGTCATGGTTCGGTATGTACCTTGGTTTTGGGGTCACGGTTCGGTACGGTTCACGATACAGCAAAGTTAAGCAACAAAAAGTT
>JBBPDB010000019.1:3274665-3293246 GCA_037974465.1 Brachypetersius altus
GCCACTCCTTAAAGGCCGGGCCGTGAAAATAGTTTCTGATATTAAAGCGGTCCGTGACGAAATAAAGGTTGGGGACCGCTGATCTAACACACAATCTAAGGTGACCACTTTAAGGTGTGTATGGTGTCACTCCTCGACGCAGCGTTATTCCTCTTCAACCTATACTATATGGACAAAAGTACTGGGACGCCTGACCCTTATACCAACAGGGACTTTAAAGACATCGCATTCAAATAGACTTGAATATAGAATCTGCCTTTTGCAGCTATAACAACTTCCACTCTTCTTGGAAAGCTTTCCGTGGGATTTTGGAGTTTTTGCTGGAATTTATGCCCATTCAATCTGTAGAACATTTATGAGGTCAGACCCTGATGTTGGACAAGGTCTGGCTTGCTATCTCTGTTCCAGTTCATCCCAAAGGTGTTGGATGGGGTTGAGATCAGGGCTCTGTGTGGGCAAGTCAACTTCTTCCACACCAAACTCATTCAACCATGTCTGTTGGAATAGAAAGGTTCTTCCCCAAACATCCACAAAGTTGGAAGCATGGTGTCAATTAAAATCTTGGTATGCTGAAGCATTAAGATTTATCCCTTCCCTGGAAGTAAGGGTATAGCTCAAACCCTAAAAACAGGTGTGTCCCAATATTTTTGTCCATATAGTGTATCTTTGCAAGTTTATCAGAGTAATTAAACCCATCTCCTGTAGGCCACGACAATGCATTATTATTATTGAAATTCACTTTTGCTCACAGCATATTGTTTATATAGCAGTTTTCTGTTTTCTTCAGGATCAATAGTTTTCTGAGTTAAGCCTAATCTCTGCCTTTAAAAAGTTCTCCACACTCAAATCTTTTTCAAATCTGGTTCCACAGGGAACTGAAAGTGGTTCCTCTTCAGCATTGCTCAAAGAACCCTTTATTAACTTTGAGAGTGTATATAGGGCTGAGCAATATTACAAAAAATTAAACTGCATTAATAACTGCTTTCTCTACTTGCGTACCACAAGCACTTCTGTATTCAACTCTTTATTCTTTTCCGCTCAAAATGTTCACCTACTATATGTACTCATTATAATCCAGCTCTCCCATGCTCTAAACAAGCCAAATCATTAGGATTATATTATGACAAATTAAACACTACTGTGAATGATTTCCAGCACTTAAATGTGAACTAAAAAGTAACAGTATGCCACTTATACATTACACCATCCATTTATTACTTCAAATCAAAACAAATAAATAGTTTCATACAACAAAGCTAGAGGATATTCACTGCTCTTTATCCTTTGATTTGGTTTTTCTTTGGGATGCCATGTCTTTGAGTTTTGAGTCTAGTTTTCGATGTAGGTAGGCTTTTTTGTTCGGATCCATGGACTTGTCCTTCTTACCGCTACCAGCATACAACACTCCCTCTTTGCTTATTCTCATGCGTGCCTGGACCTTTGCTTTGTCTCCACATCCATGGACCTACAAGAGAGTACATTACTTGTTATATGAACTCAAGCTCTAACAAGGCTAACACGTAATGAACACTAGTCAACACCATGACATCAGTCATGACATCACTGGTCTTTAGTGGTTTTTAAATGCTCTGTAGCCCTAAAAGAATAAAGTATTCTTTTGATGTAAAGGTTAAGACGTCAGTGTTGTAACTGTGAAGCATGTGTACCTCGGGTATGTGGTGACACAGACAGTATTGTCTATTACAGTACACACACAGCTGTCCCAGTGTGAGCACGCTGGCTTTACACTTCACAAAGCCACACACACTGTCTGCTTTCACCACAGCGTCAATGAGCGCATCAAAATCATCATCAGCTGTAGCAGCTGCAGCTATGTCCACAGCCCCTGCTTTCATTTTCCCCTTCCCTATGAAAGAATCATTAAAAAAGAACAGGTTTCTTATCATATGGAGTCATTCCAGCACTCAGGAAAGATGAGTAAGGCATAATACTACAAACCTTTAGCTGCACCTTTGTTCTTCTTTGTGGCCTGATCTTTGCTGCCTTTCAAATCTGTCTCTAGTTTTTTGCTTTTTTCCTCCCACTTTTCCTGCTCCCGACGAATACGCTCCAAATGCAAGCTTTTCAAATCAAGAGCTGGTTTTTGTGGTTCCCTGTTGGGTTCTTTTTCTATCAGTTTCACTGGAATCTGGATTTCTGGCTGTGTGGACTCCATTTTTTCAGCTGGGTTTCCTACTGACTCTTCAGATGGTTTTTCTGCTGGCTCCCATACTTGCTCTTCAGGCCCAGTATCTAGTTTAGAAACTGCAATACGGCGTTGTTTCCCTACTCCTTGGCTCTCGTGCTTCAATCCCAGCTCTTCTGAGAGCTGGTGGACCACCAGACGCTCATGAGAGCTCAGAGAGGAAGGAAACTGAAACTCCATCTGGTTCTTGTCTCCCAGAAAAACTAACAATTGTTGCCTTAGCTCTTCTTTATTAATCTGAGTCTCTGTCGGATCATCTGCTTTAGATTTAGCATAGTTTGATTTTGTGTGATTACTGTGTTTAAAGTCAGCAGGGGCTTTGGACTGACCCTCCTCTTTCCCTTTATTCTCAAATTCTTTCTTGTGCTTGGACTCTTCCCTTTTGCCTTGATGATTTCTTGCCTTTGGCTTGGTGGAAGAAGACACTTTGCTAGCAGCCTGCTCCTCTTTAGAGCCACGGCTGTAGTTTTCAGGAACCAAGTCCTCCAGGTACTCAAAGGCAGTGCGGACCTCCCCATGTTCAGACATGTAGTCAACCAGAGATCGGAGAAAATCATGGTTTCTGACAGTTTGAGAATCACACACCACCATGAGCTGACGTCTGGCACGCGTTACTGCCACATTGATCCTCCTGTCCTCTGCAAGGAATCCAACCTCGCCTGGAGGATCAAAATAGCAAAATCAATTAAAATGATGATTCAGACACTTTAGTTCTGAATTATTTGTTAAGCGCACAAATATCATCACCTTTTCTGTTTGATCTAACCAGGGACAGCACCACTGCTTCCTTTTCTCTGCCCTGAAAACCATCCACAGACTTTATCTCCAGCTCAGAGTACTTATTGGAGAGCTTCTGTCTCAAAAGATCAACCTAAAACATGAACAGTATTGAGTGAATTCATGTTGATGTCAAATTTAGAATAGCAAATACACACAGATGAGCCACTCCTTTAGGTACATGCACATTGTATCTAGACTTGCCCATTTCAGACTGTAGTCCATTCTGGACTAATGTCAGCCCCCCTGATTCACGCATGCACGCACGCACGCACGCACGCACGCACGCACGCACGCACGCACGCACACAGAGCTATATGTCAGTGTCACTTCTGTGCTGAGAACAGTCCACCACCCAAGTAATATCTTCTCATTGCTGACAAATGCCAATCTTGTGACGGTGCTAACAAGTGACGCACAGAAACAGATGGACAACAATCTGTAACTATGATGTACAAAGGGCATCGATATGGTAAGTGGAGCTGATAAAAATGGACAATGAGTTTCAAAAGACAATGGGTGTACTTAATAGAGTTGTTTGTCAGTGTATAATAAACATCAAATAATACAACATTTGCATCTTCCTTAAAAAGAAAAGTATAAACATGTATCAAGTACCTGTAGGTTGTAAGGTGCAATAACTGCAACGTCTTTGGCTTGTACTCCAGCCTCAATCAAGGCTTTTATGTGAAGTGCCACTATGTCAACTTCACCTGTGAGTGTTATCAAGACAAGTAAAGTCAAGTCAAGTAGATGTCTGTCATTTCAACCAAATACACAGTACACAGAGAAATGAAACATCATGGTATAGTGCAAAACACAAAGAAGACAAAAACAGACCACCACAAGACAGGACAGGACTAAAGAGAGAGTGCAAAGAAAATAAAACATGAGCAACAGTGCAACAATTTACCCAACATTGCAGAAACTAGTTTTATCAAATTATGATACTGAGAATTAAAATATATAACAAAAAAGTCAGTCCTTACCTTGATTGCCTTTAGACTGCTCATCTGTTTCCTCCATTTCATTCAGACCACAGCCAGCTGTGTCAACGAGGAGCAGAGGCATGCTGGTCTCTTCAAGATCAGCAACACCTACCAAGTCTCTGATTTAAAAGATATAATCAACAACTGAACACACGAACAAAGACTAAACCCAGTTTAAAACAATAATACTGTTTGCTATTCCAGTAATACCATAGCTACATAACTGAATTAATACAATAGTGCATACCTTAATAAATGCTTTTCCACTGAAGGATGTGCAGTTAGCCTGCCCTGGTACATTTGGTCTGAAGCCCACTGCATGATGGCACTGTTCATACGGTACTGAGTGGTCAGCATTCGAACTACTGAGTCTCCATACTTCTGAATAAGTCGCTCCATTAGACTTACAGAGAGACCTTTAGCTGCAGCACTGTGTAAGAGTGAGAAAAAACAATACTAGCGTTTACTATCTTTGTTTTCTCATATGATAAACATTCCTAAGAAGCCTTAATAGCAATAAAAATGGCGTCTCAAAGCAACTCGAGACTGCCTTAAACTCTAGTCTGTATTAATGTGATGTTGCACATATTTTGAGTATAACAAAATGATGCATTAAATTCACGGGTTTCATTATTGGCTTACTTCTGGGACTTGATCGTGGGTGGCAACTGTTTATAGTCCCCTGCCAAGATGCACTTGCGTGCTTTGAGAAGTGCAATCCAACAGCTGCTTTCCAGTGCCTGAGCACATTCATCTATAACCACCAGGTCAAAATGCTCACTCGGTAAATACTTCAGGGGACCATCATCACTGGCTCCTGCATAATACAAAGGTTTTCAGAAACATTTGAGAGTTTGTTGGGAACATTAGAAACAGCAATTCACTTGAACTGTGTATAATAATTGGTTTAAAAAGCAATGGAGGGCTGCTCACCTGTGTTTGTTGCTAGAATGACGCTGGCCCTTTTCAAGATTTGTGTGATAGCTATCTCTTCTCTAGACTTCAGTTCCTTTCGCAGTTCCCCTATTTCTCGCCTCAGACTGCTTCGCTGCCCTTTGTCATGCACCTTCTTCATCTGACTCTGTGACCATACAGATCAACTGGTTGATAGGTTGTGAATACATTTACAGTCTTTGCAATACTTTCACAAAAGTAAATATGACTGGACTATCTAAACAGAAATATTAAGGAATAAACACAATAAACACTATGAGAATATACAGAAGGATGAAAAGCTTACAAAGGCTTTATCCATGTCTTTACGG
Organism: Brachypetersius altus; assembly: GCA_037974465.1. Taxonomy (NCBI): domain Eukaryota; kingdom Metazoa; phylum Chordata; class Actinopteri; order Characiformes; family Alestidae; genus Brachypetersius; species Brachypetersius altus. Next base: position 3,279,903 of record JBBPDB010000019.1, read on the forward strand.
ACATCAGCAATGATGTTGCTGCTGTCACTCTGAGCAACCACTGCATCCAGTGAATGTTTCTGGACAGACTCCAGTAGACGAGCAGGATGTCCCAGTCGCAGGACCTTAGCCTTATTCTTAGCTAGGCGCTCCACCAAATTATCCACTGCCACATTGGAGGGGGCACAGCACAAAATCTGCAGGCATTTCCAGCAGCATATCAATGGTAACATAACCACTATTTCCGAGTGTACATCAACTGTGGGTTCAAACTGAATTAGAGCCATTTCTCTAAGTGCAATGCACTTAGCACAATGTAAAAAAATTACATGCATCCTCAGTATTTGCATATTGACCATTCATTGTCATTTAGAAGCAATATAAAGACTTTTATAGGAAAATATGAATGGGGTGGGACAACTACTTGAAGTATTGTGACATTGCAATTAATAAATGTGACATGCACTATAGACATGTGACAATGCATCACCCATTCGGTTAATTATATCGTTTTCAAACGTTAATCCCAATGCCAATAAACAAAACAGTCCAACACACTCAGGTCATACATCGCGTCTCATCCCCACCTTCCAGAATTAGTACATTTTAATACATCAATTCTTTGCTTCATTCAAATTTGATTTAAATATTTTTGTAAGAATATGGAATTCTTCAATCTTGTTGGACATATTGTGGTGGATCCAAGCAAGAGCTGACTACCATTACACTCCAAAATATCAATCTAAAATCATTCACTCATTGGTACCTTCTGGTCTTGTTTTATTGCCTGGAGAATAATTTCAACCACTGTTGTTGTTTTTCCAGTTCCTGGGGGTCCGTGTATGATGGCAACATCTTTCTGAGCCAGTGCAAAGGACACAGCCTCCTTCTGGGAATTGTCTAATTCACTATTAAACCACTCAGAAGCATCTGAAAATGAATGTTTAAAAAAGCAGGATAGATAATTAAGTTTTTACATTATGAGCCATGTTTAACACTTTAAAACCAGTCCTCAAACATACTTACAAAACATACTTATACACACTTACTTTGATGCGTCAGTGCTCCAGGCTCCGAGTAACCAAATAGTACACTTATCAGATGGGCAGAAGGACCATTGCTATATCCGTTTAAAGAGTTCAGGGCACTGCAAACATGACAAAAAATAACATTTTAGGGCAAGTTCTCAGTGCGCTGTTGAGCCTAACATTCACTCACAATGACTGAAGAGGTAAAAAATGATTTAGACTGACACGATTTGGACTGCTGTACTATGACTATTGACAAAATGAGGAACAGGCAAATAACCAACTTTCAGCACAGTGGCACTGAGTACAAGCATTCTCAGACAACTTACTTAGTTAATCGCTTGTAGGTCACATCATTTGCAAGCTTCATGATATTGTAAGGTCCATCACTTTCTAAATTGACACCATCCTGTGTATCATCGAAAGCAACTATTATTGATGCCTGAGTCACACGGGTCACCACACCTGAGCAGAGCTGATTTGATGGACTAAAGCCCTCTGATTCGTAAAGACCCACAATGTCACCTAGAATAACAACCAAACAAAATGGGTATCCCCTCCATCATCACACACTTTGGCTTTGATGACACTTTAACCTATTAGTATACAATCAATTACAACTACAAGATCAGTCTCACCGGGTCCAAAATTGTTGGTGGGAAGGAGTGGTGGGCCTACACTTTTCCTGGGCTCAAAGGTGACAAGAAGTCTCCCATGCATGCCAGTCCTTTGACTTCCAATCTGGAGTTTCAGCAGACACACTCCTTTCTGTTGTAGGTTTTTCAGTGAGAGATTCTTCTGCCATAACCTGCAAATAAAATATTTCAGTGGAGAACTGTCAAGATTTTGGTCTAACTGGCTGGGGAAAAAATCTGTGTGCCGAACACCAACGGTCTGAATTACCTGGTTTCCTCAATCTCAGTGTCTCTCTCTTCTTGTAAGAGTTTGAGAGATTTGGCTACAAAGTTTTCAACCTCCATTTCTGACAGGGAATGAAACACATAGAAAGCATGTTAACAGCAGCCACTAAATAGAGTAATGTGAAGATTAAGTAATGTGTGGAGTCAGTAATGTGCGGAGTTAGCAATGTGTGAAGTTAGTAATGTGAGGAGTCAGTAATGAGAGGAGTCAGTAATGTGTGGAGTCAGTAATTGTGGAGTAAGTAATGAGAAGAGTCAGTAGTGTTTGAAATTGGCATTCGTGGAGTTAGTACTGAGAGGAGGTAGTAGTGTGGCGTTAGTAATGTGTGGAGTTAGTAATAAGTAGCGTCAATAATGTGTAAAATTAATATGTGGTCTGTGAAGATGCAGTGAGACACTAACATTAACTGGCTAACTGTCGCTCTGCTCGAGAAACAACAGCTCTCTCAGCAACAAAAGTAACATTTAGGAAAGGTTATTGCAATTGCTTTTGGTATCTGGATGACACTAACCTCTGTAAATCCCCCTGTAATGCTCTATGTAAGTTTCTGTCACACAGTCCTCTCGAAGCTGTTCTTCATGTCTGTTTACAGTACAGAGCATGCCCACACAGGTCCGTCTCACAATTCCTTCCCAGGATTAACTGCAAGACTGCCGACAATATTCTGCAAAATCTTTCACAGTGATTAAAACCCGCGAAGTGGGTAATATGACAAATATTTATGACATACCTTTGACTCAGTATTGTTTTTATTTGAGTAAAGTATTCATCAAAGAATGAATTACAGGGATTTCTTTTGAATTCTCCCTATCGGAGAGGACACCATTTGCCGTTGCACCGGTCATCATGCTTAGAGAGGAATGTCAGCCCCTGGCTGAGACACTCTGGTTCTGTCATTCACTTCAGAGGGTTTTCTTGAATGTTACATTTAGTATTTAGGTAGTTGTCTGTACGAACACAATGGGCCGGGTTGTGAGAGTGTTTCGGACTCTTCGGAACCACTGGAAAAAGTCCACTTTTGCTGCATGTGTCCTGTCTTACGGTGGATACTGGTTTTACGGGAAGCACTGGTTAGTGATTTTACGTTTATATTCCACCAGTTTCCCCCAAATCTCTAGCTAATTTATTTTCTGAAATGTAAACAAAGTAATTAAACGTGGTTTGATGCGAAACAGTAAATTGTAGAGTAACATACCAGCTCCGATCTCTTTATAGTGGTGTGATAAGAGCCAGGGGTCAGGATGTCTCCAACACAAATACATTTTCATTTTATTTACGGAACAAAACCACGCGTGAGCCTACACAATGTTGATAATGATAAAACAGTGCTAAATAAGAGAAAAATGCTCATAATGCTTTTCACGTGTCACTTTACTTTGACTGGATTTTATGAATGGCATCATGACTTCTTTACATCAACATTTAATTATGCGTTATGTATGAAAGATCAGTGGCTCAGTCAGGATCAGTTCTGTATTGGTTACTTCACTGTTCTTTATTTTGGGCCAGCTGATGGCCTGGGGGATAGGGAGTGTTCCTGTGATCAAAAGGTCATAGATTTGAATCACATCACTGCCAGTGGCACCACTGAGGTACCCTTGAGCAAGGTCCCCACATACTACTCCCCATGTGGTGTTCACGAGTAAATCTAAGAAGCCACTTCACTTTACTTCTACACTTATAGGACATTGTTATTTTAATGCCATTTCAATTTGTTACGACAACACTGAAAAAACTACATTGTGTGTTTATTTTACCCTCTTTGTTATGTCTGTGATGGCATCTATTTTGATTGTTTCTGGCAGGACAGGTTTTAGCTGTTTACATGTGGTTTAATGGATTGAGAGTATTGCTTACTTTAGATCTGTGTTTCAGAAAATTTCAGATGTATATATATATATTTTTTAAAAGGTCATTTTACTTACATCTATACTTATACGTACTTATACTCATTTCTTTATTTTATTTGGGTTTCTTGCACAGTCAGTAAAGGAGCGGTTCAGGACACATTTCACTGTGTGTTGTACTTGTATGACTGCATGTGACAAATAAAGAATCTTGAATCTTGAGAGTACAATCATGATCGTGATATTTTTCCACAGTGAGAGTGTGCTGCGAAGAGAGGCCTGTCAGGAAGCCAGGGTAAGACATACACTTCTTAGTGATATTTTTAAAAGCTTTAATGTGTACTGTTTTTTCTAGCAGTGGTGTAACAAAGCAGCAGAATCTTGATATTGCAATGAATGTGATAATGCATTGTGGAGAATTAACATTTTAGTGCATCAGTATTGTTTGAACACCAAATTTTGCAAACACCCAATCAACAACCCGGTCCAGCGCAGTGTCATACACAGCGTCACTCTCTTCCTGTTTCCCAGCTCTAGACTTAGTAGATTCTGCAGAACCATGTACACTGTCATTTTCTCACCATTCAAATCTTTTTCTAAATATTAGGGATGTCAATTGTGAACCCAGTATCATGAAACAAATTAGATTGTGGTCTGAGTGTCTTGTTACTCTACTACCTTACAGGTGATGCAATTTTAAAAGCTTATTGCATTGTTTTATTTACAGGAATATGGCCGGAGACTAATTGGACCGCAGGAGCCGCTGAAGAAAGCTACAATAATCCTGAACCCTGCAGCGTGCAATGGGTAAGAGTTCACTGCCATCTCTTATGATGGACTTTTGAAACTGTTTTCATCATCAAACTTGAAATCTTGTGTATATCTTGTCACAGAAAAGCCAACAGTCTGTTTGAGAAGAATGCAGCCCCCCTTTTACACCTTGCTGGCGTGGAAATTAAAATTGTGAAGGTACTGGAGACAGTTGATTAACATGATGTCGTTTGCTTAAATATATTGGCTCCTCACTCATTACTGTTTGTCTATAGACAGACTATGAGGGGCAAGCCAAAAAGTTAATGGATCTGATGGAGCAACCAGACATGTTGATTGTTGCTGGGGGAGATGGGACACTGCAGGAGGTACGCCATGTAAATGCAGTTTTACTGGAAGCGTTTGATATGATGGCTGTTGACAACTGATAGCTGTTGTTTCTGTTAATGTTGGCATCTGTTCTGTTCAGGTGATAACTGGCTTACTACGAAGAACTGATGAGGTATGTACTGATGTACAGGTGATGAAAGTGTGCAACTGTGCATATATATGGACAAAAGTATTGGGACGCCTGACCGTTCCACCAACAGGGACTGTAACGACATTGCATTCAAATCCATAGAGTTTAATAAGGAGTTGATCCTGAAAATTTGTCCCAGTACTTTTGTCCATATAGTGTATATATTTAAATCCATATTGAAAAGAGATGTGCTTCTTTTCATCTTAGGAAGCTTTCAGTAAAATGCCAATAGGGTTCATTCCTTTGGGCGCACATAACTCCCTAAGCCAAAGTCTGTATCTAGCTACCGACAACAAAGTCAGGTAAGTAATCGTATCAACCTCTTTACTTTTACATTACATTTTTTTTGGAATGTGCTGTAACACATCACATGTTAATTATGCTGATTAGGATCATGAACAATGAATTTAATTTCCTTTGTACAATTTATCTACACAGTGTCACATATCCTTTATGGGTTTCAGGCATATCACTTCGGCAACACTGACGATTCTCAAAGGAGAGACAGTCCCACTGGATGTCCTGCAAATAAAGGTTTGCATGTCACTATAATCTTCCACAATGACAGTCTAGTCACTGATGTCATTTGTAAGCGATTGGATGTCTTGAATGTTTGTGGCACTTTCTTCTTTAGAGTGAGACGCAGCAACCAGTCTTTGCTCTTTCAAGTTTACAGTGGGGTTCCTTCCGAGATGTTGCAGCATCCATCAGCAAGTATGTTATCTAACAGACAAAATATTACCTACAAATATATTTATATTTATCCAAAAAAATGTATAAATATGCATTTGAATATCTGTATGTGTTTTAATGGAAATGGGTTTTCTTTTGTCAAGATACTGGTACCTTGGCCCTTTGAAAACAAGAGCAGCACATTGGTTTAGTACATTAAAGGTGGGTTTTGCTTTTTTTTAACGTTCAGATGAAGGGTTCAGTCTAAGGCTAATACTGCTAACAGTAAGTGAAACTGAACAGCGGTTAGCACTATGCTAATTGGTGGCTTTTACATTCTGTTTGTTGTTGATTGTGTTAGCAAGTTTAAAGCCATTTCTTTTTCTTCGTTAAAATTGCTCTGCATTCTTTATTAAATTCTGAATGGACCAAATTGTTTCCTCTATCTCAGGAATGGCCGCAGACCCATCATGCTTCTCTCTCCTTCCTCCCTCCTGTTCCTCGACCTCCTGATCTGCCCACTGAAAAGCCCCCAAGACCCAACCTGATGTACCGCATTTATCGCAGGCTTCAGAACTACTGGTTTCCCCCAGTAGAAGGTAAAGTTGTCTTTGCAGCAGGCCGTAAATGCCAAATGTCAGCATGTGTATCAACGCATTTGCTGTGTTTTTATGGTGGGTTTAGAGCCCCCTGCGGAGCCAGAGCCAGAGCATTGGGAGGACAAGCAACTCTCCACTTTAGAGCTCACGATAAGCACACAGAACAGGAACCCTGTGAAAAAAGTAAGTGACTTTAAACAAAAACATTGGAATTCAGGTATATTTTAGTAGTTTCTTAATCTTAGGGACTCTGTACCTCTGTACATTTTAGTGTTTTCTCTGCTATTATACACCATGTCTAATCACTCAGCTAATTAACAGACTGAGCTGAAGTGTTACTGTAAGGAGAACACTACAATATGCAGGGTATTCCAGCACTAGAACTGGGAACCTCTGATATTCACTCATATTCAGAAATGCATAGCCTGCACAGTGTCTGCAGAAGACCTCTTCAGCTTTGTTGTCCTTCACAGCGAGCAGATGATTCCATGGTCCTGTCTGTGGATCCAGACACACTTACAATTGGACAGTTCATTACAGAAGGGTATGGATTCTCTGTTTTAACTCTTGTTGTATTGACTGTTGCATGTAAGGTTATGTTGTATACTAGCTTTAAAAATAAGGAATTGTTTTATTTTTCTGTTTTGAGAAAGCATTGCTTATGACTATATTTTCAATATTATTTACGTCCCGCTGCAGGACTAAGAAAGCCGAAAACCCACTGGAGTGCACGGAAAACACACTTCAGATAGAGGCCAGCGCATGTCGTCTTAATTTGCCCCAGGTAATCTTTTAAAATTTGCTCATTATAAATTAATTTTTAAATAAACATGTATCATTTGGCATTGGTTATTAGGCCACTTATTATTCAGCTGCCATGTTCAGTGCTCCTTTTGTCTTGTGTGTTGCTCTGTTGTTGGTGTCCACAGGAGGGTGCTGGCTCTTACAACATTGATAATGAAGAGTTTGAGGCCATGTCAGTGGAAGTGAGGCTGCTGCCACGGAAACTGAGGTTCTTTTGCAGTGCAGAGCGCCGAGAAGAACTGGCGCATGTGAACTAAAGGTGCAGTAGTCAAGAAAAGGATTATTGGACCGTTGAGTTTAACTGAACTTTTCAGTGGAGATATAAAAGAAATAATGAAATTTCTTCTGTGGACAAAAAATAAAGATATCCAAGACCTGTAAAGACTGTTTTACAGCAGCTGTGTGAAATATCTTTCAAATCCCTTCAGAACTCAAGAAACAGATTTACACATGAAAGGACCAATAAATAAAGTGTCTCATGATTTTTTGTTGTCCTCTTTTCTCCAAATAAATATGCTGAAAATGACAATTATTTCAACTGAGTTTGTCATTAGACACCATGTTCTTGAAACAGATAAAAAAAACAGACCAAAAAGCCACAAGCAGTAAAGAGAAAAGTTTATTATTTCCAAATGGCAGTAAATAAGAATCACTGGCTTTAAACCAACAGACATGCTGTTACAGTATGTGGTGCGACACAAGTGTTAACTAGTGCTGATGTCAGCTGAGTGGAACTCGACATTCATCCAGTGTGTGTGTGTTTGCGCCAACACACAAAAAAACACTCCTTTGCTTAAGCATTCATACTCGTTACTGTACATTCGTCTTTAGACACAGAGTCGAACGCAACAGAAAGAGCTGGTTCGATTATTAATATATTGAGGCAGGAGAAAAATGCATTATGTAGAACACGGCAGATCAGAAAAGGTCACATTGTCAATATCGGTTCTATAGCTTTAACAATAAACAGTCATTTGTTAATTTATAAATTAAATAGACTTTACCATGTAACACCCAAACAGAACCCTCCTCTTTACAAAACATCCCAGCCTAGTAACGAGTGCCTGCACTCATGAACACAAAGTACAGAAAATACTATGTGCAGCCCACCTTTAAATTGCGTGTCAAGTGTGCAGAATGAGTGTCAGGTAACGGGAGTAATGAGTTCAATACAATATTGATAAATGTAAAACAATGCACATTTGCTATTGCTGCCCCTCACTTTCTTTAGATGGTGGTTCGTTTGCTCTGTATCATGGGAATGTCCTGCATAGCCATGCTCAAATTATTATTTTTTTTCCCCAGAGCTATGGGCTAGCTATGGGTGGTAATTTTTGGGACTTTTTTTACCAGCCAAACAAAAACTGATATAGAATCAGAGCTCTGTAGAATCAATACCTTTAACAAAACATCAAATATAAAGTCTCAGAACAGAAAAGAACATGCATTTTGTGACACATCTGATACATAAACTATGCTTGAATTCTGTTTGAGAATCCAGTTTTTCCATTGTCTCCATAGCTCAGTTAGGCAGACAGGATGGCTGGAAGAAGAACCCATAAAACAGATGGGCACTGTCTGTACGAATTGAGGCTAATCCCTGACATGTCAATACCCCAAGAACAGCGTTCCCTCAACCAGGCCCCGACAACACAATGGGGTCTTTGTTAGTGAGTTAAGGGCTTCATTCCCTGACAGCCACAATGGTGATAATCATGGCCTAGCTCCCCTCCCATGCCATGGATTTCAATTAATCTAGAGTAATCTAAATCTAATCTATAAGATGGTGCTTCCCAAAGAACACAATAGACAACCGCACCCCTGCCCCAAGGTACTCAAGGGATAAACAAAAAGCATGATACACACACACACACACACACACACACACACAAACACAGTCCCCATCTTGCAAGGGAACACCCGCTGACTTGGCCAGTTGGTTTACACAATCTGTGTTGAAAAATACTTAAGTCAAATACAGCATTACATTTCAAACATGGAGACTAAACTTACACAAAACAACATAGTTGGTGGAGGTTGTTTACAAATAATACAGCATTCACTGGCGAGTCATTGATCTCACATTCATGTTTCTCCCCGCCCCCCCCAGAGTGAAATGAAAAAGACTAAAAAGCTTCACAATACATGTGTCAATATGCACCAGCTGTGCACAGTGTAGTGCAGCAAAATGTACAATAATTTACAATCAATACCAGTAGTGACAAGCGAGTAAAGCCCTGTACAGCATGAAGACAGATACACTATATATATATATATATATATATATTATTTTATATATATATAAATATTTCTGTATCTGTAGCATTAAATCATAATAATAGTGTCATCACATTATAATTTATTACATTTTCTAAAAGTTCCACTGAGGACCCGCTCACAAAAATTGTAGCAGTGAGCCAAGGGACAAAGTGAAGAACTTGGTGAATTTGCTTAATATGATGGCACCTTTTCATGCCACTGTCAAAACGAATGGAATCAGGCAGGCCTAACCTTACAGCCTCAGGCTGCACTATAATGCAGTGATTAAAGATGTGTTACAGCACTGTTTGCAGCAAATCCAGAGAGGTTCTTATTGATTGTTGAAAATATGGAAGGTGAACATGTCTGTGTCTTTAGCTAATGGTTTACAGTATAAAGTTCTACAATGAAGAAAGGCAAAATAGGCCATGTCCAAAGCCATCCTGGAGACCTATCAGGAAAGTCATCAGGTCACTACAAAAGGTTTAACACATATTTAGTGCACAAAGACACCAAAGGTGATCCATGAGTGACAGAAACCTAACAGCATCAGTGGAGCTAGAGAGGCAAAGATGGTCAATCTCTTGGATAGGCTTTAGCTAAGCTGTAGTTTTACAGGCAAATATCAGCACGATGGCAAAGCCAAATAAATAATACAGGGAATTACGGAAATCTCCAACACAATGAGTCCGGTCCAGCATGTTACACAGTTTAGAAGTTAAAACCGTTACTTATATGCGACGTGATGATGTAGGGCAGACACTACTCTGCCCTTTACCTTCCTTCGCCAGACAGGTAAACCAGGTGAGCATAAGGATGAAAGTGGCTCCATGGTTTATGTTCAGTCTCTGGGGTCCAGGTGAAGCACAACTGAAACCCAGCAAGGGCCATTACATCAGATCCCCAAAACAGCGCTGGCTAGAAGAACAAAGTCACAATTGAGCTCCACATATTACAAGCAGTAACAAAGAGGCACAGAGATCAATTTCTTTTTCAGGATGTATGAGTAGGCGCAGTAAGGATAGAAACCCAGGGATGGCTGAAAGGACATTGAGCAAACGGAAAACACACACACACACACACACACACACACACACACACACACACGCGCGCGCACACACAAAAGCAAGCTGACGCCAGGGGGTGTGAAGGCAGCAGAGTGTACCAAAGCTTGAAGGAGTGACAGTGCCCTGGGGCGTTGGCAGTATCAGGATGGTCCAGCAGTGCGGCCAGGGGTTAGTACTGGCTCCTGAGACACCCAGGCCAGGAAAAAAACAGAGAGAAAAAGAGAGAGGAGGGAGTCAGGCAGTGTATTCCAGCCCAGACAGGCTAGGGGCTCCAGAGAGAGCAATAGAGATTTTAAAAAAAAAAAAAAAAAGAGAGAGTTGAAGCCTCTCTGGCCTTACGGGCAGCAGGGATTGTCGATAACCAGCATGACGTCGATGCCGTAGACCTCCAACAGGTCCACCAGGAAACCACGGTCAGCTTGTGGGTCCAACCCCATGGCTCTCACATGCTCGGCGGTCAGAGTGGGGTCAGCACTTCCTGCCACCTCCAACAGGGTCTGGAAGATGCGGTTATTCTGCTCCATAAAGAACCTGATATGGGGGGCACATCAAGCAACATGTCATCTAAAAATGAACATTAAGGCCAGTCCCAAATAGAGCAATGGAGTCTACAACTGTACACGCAAGCAAGGACCACCAAGCTATAGGGTGTGGTCCCATTATTCATTTTGGCACATAAAGGGGTGTTTACAAACACTTTCTATAAATCTTTACTGTAGCCTTCAACGAGGACAGCAACAATTAGGACTGAGCAACAGCTTATTAACCAAATTCCCAATTCCCTGGTCCTTGCCAGAGTGGATGTGGTTTTTACAGCTGGGAGGAATGTTTGTTACAAAGGCATACATTGAAGTCCCATATAAATCTACACATTGTTGAAGCCATCAAAGAGTGGACTAGGACTGTGACTGCAGGGTTTAGGGTGCCATTTGGGACTAAACTTTCAGCATGTTCAGTTAGAATTACAGGAAAATTACAACAGAACAATTGGCCTCCATTAGCTCCATTTTGATTTAAGCTCCCAAGCCATGTAGACTTTGCCTTAAATGTTACAATTCTGTAGGTACATCCATATTATACTATGCCTTGCACCACAAATCAAGAAGGGTATACATCAAAATCATGTTTTCAATATAAAGACTCAATTGGTTTGTTTAGATCAGGGAGCATTCAGACTTAAATGAAAGAGAAGAGGTTTTCGGAGAATTGGACCAGAATTGGATAAGTTGCTTGAAACCGACGAAGAACGTTTAGAATTTCTTGGGTCTGGAGATTACCTAATAGAAACCAAAGTGACGTTACCTAACTGATTACCTAATGTGTTTATATGAAGAGACTGTGCTTTGAACTCACAGAATAAACAGGTCTTCCTCATTAGTGGTGCAGTCTCCATCAACCTCCTGAGAATACAGCAACAACTGCCTGCAGGGACAAGATCAACAAGACAAATTGACTTTATCAGTTTCTTCGGTTTAATCATTTACACCATGATCATGCATCTGTACAGAACTGTAGTCAATTTGTTTATGACAACACTGAGCAAAGGTGCTCTTACTACAGAGTTCCATATCTAGGGCGGGATTAAATATGTTTACTTTTAAGACTTCCTGGATAGCTGTTGAATAATTAATTCTATGTGAGTTCATGCAAACAAGGGCTGTAAGTCTGGTCGGTTGTACTACACCATTTATACTGCAGCGCTGTTGGTATGAAAACGAAAGCAAATTTCAGCATCACTGGTAAAACAAGCTTACTAGCCCACGGAACATTCATACTTTCGTACCGCTGTTCGCTGAGTTTGCGATACTTCTCTCGATCAGCACCGTTGATTCGGAGCAGAGGCTGCAGGCTCTCTCTGTGTGTTTTCACATTCTGGTTGTCAATATAGACATCATACAGCTCCTTCTTCTCCTCAAAGATCTTCTCTGTGGTACCTGTGGCAGCACACACATCAATGAAGAATGGAATCTAAGCTTTCATGGAAAAGAAGTCTTCTGCAGAACAGACAAAATTATTAATGGGCATTTTTCTTTATCTACAAAGAAGGGAAACAGACAAACACTTATTTGTGGCAGCCTATGAAGTTTACACTCAATACTCAATAAAACGCACATTTCCTGTATGACTGAGTCATTCTCAAGTTCTTGCAAACCACATTGTTTCACCAGACCTCATCCTTTCTGTGACAGAAGAGCTTTAACACGTTTGTCATAATTTAACACTAAGAACTATTCTAGTCTTTGTGATGGATCAGGCTGAGCGACTCACAGGCCACATAGGACAGCTCTGTCTCCAGGGCTGTGATGTCAGCCACGTTGATGTAGAAGAAGGGGCGGAACTCTGGGACAGATGCACCAATTCCAGGAATGGACACATTAGCAAGGCAGCAGCAGCAGTACACTGAAATAAAAAGTCGGGAAAAAGGCAAATAACAAGCTGCAGTCAGAAACCAAAACACAAACTACTGACCAATAAGTGCTAAAAAACAAAACAAACAAACAAAGAAAACACTAAATAAAGAGTTGGGGAGAGCAAACATGGGGTGAAATGTAGTTCATGTGGTAATTCCCTTAGTTTCACGTGAAATAAACATTTTTTTCATAAGAGTTCATCGAGTTGTGCTATAAGAGACAGAATTATTTTATTCACCTTCTTTGTGGCTGTGCTATAGCACCACCCAAGCCCCCTGAAGTAAACAACAAGGTAAGTCTATATTCCCCCATACAAATTTTTTAAGCAAAAACATACACAGATGTCATGTAAATATGATCACAAATACGGGTAGTAACAATTAAACTAGTCTATGTGTAGTAACATTTGCTCTCAGGCCACTTTTGGCTGAACTGTTCCTAAATAATTCTTCCTGGAACCAACCTT
>JBBPDB010000019.1:3293728-3305043 GCA_037974465.1 Brachypetersius altus
GTTGGGGAGAGCAAACATGGGGTGAAATGTAGTTCGTGTGGTAATTCCCTTAGTTTCACGTGAAATAAAATTTTTTTTCATAAGAGTTCATCCAGTTGTGCTATAAGACACAGAATTATTTTATTCACCTTCTTTGTGGCTGTGCTATAGCACCACCCAAGCATCCTGAAGTAAACAACAAGGTAAGTCTATATTCCCCCATACAAATTCAAAACATGTTTTTTAAGCAAAAACATACACAGATGTCATGTAAATATGATCACAAATACAGGTAGTAACAATTAAACTAGTCTATGTGTACTAACATTTGCTCTCAGGCCACTTTTGGCTGAACTGTTCATAAATAATTCTTCCTGGAACCAACCTTTGTTCGCTATGTAGCAGAGTTGTGAAGGTGGTATAAAATATTTTCATCTCACTCAAATATTTTAGTAAAGTACATGTCTCACCCCGGTAGCAGACCACACCAACAGGTGGAGGGGAGAAAATGAGGATCCGCTTCCTTAACAGAGCAAACTTCCACAGCAGCATGATCTGCTCTCCGAAGAACCGGATGAACTGGGACATGCAACCGGCAGGATGTGTGATCTGACAGGAAGTGAAGAAAGATGACCATCTGAGAATACAGCGGTTCAGCTCTAGAAAGAATAAACAACTACACAGACATGGTTATTCCACTCATTGGTCTCGGCAGAACAGATTTGTAGTGCTTTTGGGACGCTACACAGTGGGCAAAATGTACAGACTCAGGCAGATGCGATGTTTGTGTTTTAGAGTCACATAGGCTGCCTGTTTGAAAGCAAGCATGGATTTGCCCCCTTTATTAAAACACAAACTGTGTGAAGGTCATAAAATATGCAATACAGCAGCTGCATTACTTCAGCCAAACTATTACTGCAACAGACACACAGGCAGGAATGTCAGCAAGTCATGAAAAAAGGCCAGGCAGCAACATTTTAATGGAGCTTATCTGCCACTTTCACAGTAGAAGGCCCTTGGACAAAGTGAAGAATTGTTCTTTGTCTGCTCATTTTTTCCCACATACTTAATGAAAATAAAATGTCCTGTAATGCAACGCGGCCTCAATTTCATCACAGGGTTCACGCTGATCTAATGACATTAAAAACAAAAGAAGCAGCGAATATATTAAGAGCACAGGTTTCCACATTCTCTTACCTTCATCTCTGGATGCATGCAGCGGTTTACCATGGTCCCCAGGGAACTGGTGGGGCAGGCAGTCACCAGGCCGTTCCCTCCAGGGGGAAGCACAGCCTTCTTATCCTCATAAAATGCCTCTAGTGGTGAGTACTGTCCTGGACACTGCAGCTGATGCCTGTGGACAAACACAGATCACATTTTCAATACGTAATATGTCCAGATGACAAGCTTACATATTGACTGAAAAATTGCCAGTGAGACATAGGAAAGGTTAATATAAGCAGCTCAGGTTTTGATAATGATGTCAGGATGTATTGCATTTCAGTGAACAAAAAAGTCCAGAGTCCAGATGACATGAGTCAAGATATCTTTAGACATCACCTGTGTCTCTGAGCCTGTGTTTAATAGATGAGAATGTCATAAATATAGAAACAGGGGGGTGGGTGAAAAAGAAGAAGTGAGGCACGATGAGCTGCACTGAGAGGAGAGACTGAGGAGATGACAAATATAACACACTAAACCTTAGGAACCTCATTACATAAAAAGAGCAAGGAAATAAATCTCAATCAATGATTTCACCCTGATCTGTTAACACAGCTCAGAGTCATGCTCTGCCCCTCAGTGCTGACAGCCCCCACGACTGGATGATGAAAACAGTGGAAATTCAAAAGCACTTACCTGACTTGGTTCTCTAGGAAGTGCATGTAGCGGTACAGCAGGGTATAGGACGGAGACAGAATGCCTACAGACTTCATTCGGGCTCCTCTCTCTAGCTCACTTTCTACTGGCATATTAGCAAAGCATGCCAACCCAAAATAACAGCCTTTACGGAAATATCTAAAAACACAGACAAGCAAGCTTTTCATCTCTCCCTTTAATGAACAGCACACCATATATTGTCTTCTTGTATCATCAGAGCTGTATAATAAGTATGTCTTAGACTTACAACATCAAATCACAGTCTTACATGAAATCATTGGCAATGCGATGAGAGCCGCTGGCCATGGACTTGAACTCCACACCTTCCAGGTTCACATCCTGAGGTAAACACCACTCCACCATGTTTCCTGTCAATGACACCGGTGTGAACATTTCCAGCAGGCAACTGTGGATCTAAACATGTGAGCACATGCTCAACGGCAAAAAGGGAAGCCAGATCACCTAATCATCAGTGTGCCTTTCTGAAAGTGACACTGACTGTATGTACACACAGACTTTTAAATGGGGAAGTTAAGGAGAGAGAATTACTCATCTGGATGACTTAAACTCTTACCAAATTCACTTCTTTTGTGGTCTAATTTACAGTGACAGCATGTCCCAAACAGTGTTTGACCAAATAGGTTTGCGTAAACACACGTGAGGCATGCTCTGTACAAGTGATAATATTAAAAGAAAACAAATATTAGTTTAAAGAGGAGAAACGCCCAGAACATACACTATATGGATAAAAGTATTGGGACATCTGACCATTGCACCAACAGGGACTTTTTTCACAATATTTTGGAGTTTCTGTGGGAATTTGTGCCCATTCATTCTGTAGAGCATTTCTGAGGCACTGATGTTGCATGAGCAGGACTGGCTTACAATGTCTGTTCCAGTTCATCCCAAATGTGTTGGATGTGGCTGAGCTCAGGACTCTGAGTGGGCCAGTCAAATTCTTCCAAAATGAAATCATCCAACCATCTCTTTATTGACCTTACTTTGTGTGCACAGTCTGGAACAGATAAGGTTATTCCACAAACTGTGTCCACAAAGTTGGAAGCACTGGGTCGTCTAAAATGTATTGGTATGCTGAAGCACTACTGAAAGTAAAGGGCCTTGCCCTGAAAAACAGGTGAGGCCCAATACTTTTGTCCATATGGTGTCTCTCTACAGAGGCAACACTGTGTCGGTTACGTTTCTCTGCTACTCTGACAGCTAATGTGCCAGTTCTGTCCCACCTGATCTCGTGTCGAATGTCACCACGAAAACGGCAACAATTTGGTCCTTCTCCTCCCATTCAGCGATCCGTCGGTCTTTGATGGAGAGCCCGGTGAACGCGCAGTCTCCCTCCTCGTCAGTGGCCCCTGCATCCCCCTCCAGCCCGGCCTGCGTAGAGGGGGAGCGGGGGCTTCTCCCTCTAACAGCTGTTCCGCTGTTCAGAGCTCCGGGGCTCGAAGCCCAGCCTGAACCGGAACCCTCCCAGCCCTGCGGCCGGCATTTCGACGGCTCGGAGATCACGGAGTCGTCCGTGTCCCGAGACGGGCCGCTGGGGGGCGGCTGGCCCGGGGGGACCTCCTCCCAGTCCAGCAGAGGGGCTCGATCAGACTGCTCCACCATCGCCTCGCCTCGGAAACACACACTAACCTAAAAACGACTCAGAATAAACCCAAATTCCTCCCTATCTGAAGATGAAGCATGTCTGCAGCTTTGCAAAATGTTGCAGTGTGTGTGAGAGATGCAACACCACTGTTTTGATGACGTCGCGCTCTTCCGCTCACGTGTTACTACCGCGAGCGCCCGTTCTGATGTCGCGTGACGTCACCCGTTGTTTAATTGGAAATTGATCAGGCGTTTATCGATAAACAAAAATCATCTTTCTCAATATTGCATGGCTAAATACACATCTGAACTTGAATGTGAGTGTCTGATGTCATCTACATCTTCAAAATCATACTTTAGATATGATTGAAAATGGGTTTACGAAACATCTTGAGTACTTTTCCTTACATTGTAGATGCTGAACTAAACATCTCTGTGCATGACAGTGAGTGTACAGATGACCTATAGGTTGGTACTGGGTAAATGTGTACATGTGTGCAGTGTGTACATTTTGCCCATTGTATAGCGTCCCAAAAGCACTACAAATCTGTTCTGCCGAGATCAATGAGTGGAAAAGGTTATCCAACATTAATCTGATAAATCGCACTGATTTTCATTTAAATAAATTCCAAGATGCCTGATGCTTTCTCCTCTGCTCTGCAGAGAAAGGGTGTGTGTCTGATGATTAAACAGCTGTTTGCTTAAATACTGAACCAACGCTTTAAAGAGCCCACCCACTTTCTCTAACCTGAACTTAGTTCCATATGGAAAGGCCTGTCTGAAGGAAGGCAGGTTGGAGAGTCTTTAACGAAGTTACGGCTTTCGGCGTGGTGCTGGCTGAGGCTGCCTGAGGTAAGTTAAGCGCGAGCAGGCCGGGAAATTGAAAACTGGTGAGTTTTATAGCTTCTAAATCGATGTTACTGCTGAGGCATTCGACTAATTTCTTTAATTGCCACTTGACCTTCCACATTACTTATATTTTCCTGATTTAAGCCTGATTACCTCGTTCTTTAAGAGCACTACCGAGCAGCCATCCTCGTACAAATTCATTGTTTTCCACTCTTCCTTAGGCTCGCATCAGAGAGACCTTCTCTTAAATGTCACTTAAATGTTTTAAAATCCTAAATAAACGTGCACTGTAAAATATTACATGTGGCTAAGAACAAAATGAACGACCTAAAACCAAGCTTAGCAATGGTGTCTGGCTTGAACCTGATGGCCTCAATGTTTATTACCTAATCCCAAAAAGGACACTGAACCTGAGAGGGGTGAGATTATAAAAAAAATAAAATAAATAAATAACACGCACTGCTGAAAGGTCACACTCTTCTCTAGTGATCAGGGATGGCGACAGTGAACGAGAATGCAATCCAGCAGCGTTTGAACTTCTCAAGCTGCGGAGAGGAGGACAGCAGTGATGGTAGCATGGATGACTGGGTGTCCATAAAAGTACCACTAAGAAGTCCCTCTTCCACCTGTCGGACCCCCAGAGTGCAGCGCCATCACTCCAGGAGTGCCACACCATCTGCACCCACCTCACCTATTCCCTACTCTGCCTGGAGAAAACTCCGGCTCTGTGACTCCCCAAGTACTCCGAAGGTAGTAAGGTAGTGTTTACTAGTTTCTCTGTATTGGTTAGAAACTTGGAGGTGAACCAAATGTGTTAATCTCTCCTCAGAGTCTCCTGTCCAAGTCGGCCTTGCCCTACTCAAACAGCAAGCCCAGGTGCAACCAGAGGTTCCTGTGCCTGCCCAGTGTCTCTGACCATATACCTGCTGTCAACATTAATCCTTTCACTCTAGACACAGTGAGGAGGAACAGTGAACACTGCAAGAGGAAGAGCTGTAGGAGCGATGGTGATGAGGAGGAGGATGTACATAGGTACCATATACTGCTGTTGAGGTGTAACAATTCAATATGATGCACTGGTAACTTGAATGAGTAGAATCTATTTAATACAGCAGAAAATAGACATTGCCTTAGATTAGAGCTGATCCCAATAACTGTTTGTGTATTCAACATTACAGAAGTTAAATAGGAGACTTTTAGAATGGCACAGTGTCGTTTGATCGCTCCATCCAGACTGGTTTTCAAAAACAGCATATTGTGCAGTATCTAATCAAAGCCACAAGCTAACACTGATGGACATGACACCACTGAGCTTCTAATAACAGAAAGAGGCTGAGGCATGTTTCTGGATAGAGGGGTGTAGCACAGGCAGGATATTTGTTAGCCAAATGTCGCTCTTGTCCAGCAGAACAATATGGAACCCTAGTACTGAGCATTCTTCAGCTTGTCTCACGTGTGTCTGTGCAGGTCCAAAGAGACTCAGACCTCATCTGAGGACGAAAGCTACTTTCTCCCCTCAAAGGTATGATATTCATGGAGTCATTTTTTGTGCACTCTTGCTTGCTATCATTTTGAAAAGAACTTTCATCCGTGAGAGCCTGAGTATCTACACATGACTCCATCTGAACCCTCTGTTCTTTCAACCCATCTTCCATCCGTCTGTGCTCAGAGACCAGCAGTGCCGGCCCTCATGCTGTCACGCTATGAGAGTGAGTTCCTGGAGTTGGGCCGGATCGGCGTGGGAGAGTTTGGCGCCGTGTACCGCTGTGTGAAAAGACTGGATGGCTGCATGTATGCCATCAAGCGCTTACGCAGGCCACTCGCAGGCTCCGCTAATGAGTGAGTCAGCTGTGCTGACCCCCCCCTTAATGCTCCAGAAAAGGCATAAAAACACCTAGAAAGTGGCATTCATATAACAATATTATCTGAGCTTATCTATTCAGTGCTGTCAGGAGACAAGTAATGATAAGTCAAGGATAGATTCTCTGACTTTCAATATACAAAGATGTTTGTCTTTTACAGGCAGCTTGCCTTAAAGGAGGTTTATGCACATGCTGTCCTGGGACATCACCCACATGTTGTGCGTTACTACTCTGCTTGGGCTGAGGATGACCACATGATAATTCAGAATGAGTACTGTGATGGTATAACAACTGTTTTGAAGAGTTTAACTACACTGCCCCACAGAGCAGATTACTACACCTCTCTGAATGTTGGGCTGTAATACACCCCCATGCATGATTTTATGATGCATGCTTTTGTAGGTGGGAGCCTACTTGATGTCATAACTGAGAAAGAACAGCGGGGAGAGTTATTTCGGGAGCCAGAGCTGAGAGATCTGCTGCTTCAGGTCGCACAGGGCCTCAAATACATCCACTCCTCAGGCCTAGTGCATCTAGACATCAAACCCAGTAAGATTTTTTGAATATTTCTACTTGTATCATTTTGTCCTTTTATAAAGAGACTTGTTCTGCTTTTAATCAAATCTACTCACTTTCTCCATTACCTCAGTATAATCAGCCAAAACATTGTGGTGGCCTTAAAGGTCCCATGGCACATGCTTTTATATAGGTCTTCGTGTCCCCTAATACTCTCTCTGAAGTCTTTGTTGCCTTGGTGCAGAATTACCGCCACTTTGAGCCCGTCCCACAATGAGATTTCCCTAGGACGTGCCACTTCTGTGTCTGTATCTTTAAATGATAAGGGGGGGGCTTGCAGCCACCATACCATAAGCTTATGTTTACAGTGTATAGTAATGCCTCATAGACACACAGTCATTCAAGCTTTCCAGTTAGACCCAGAATCTGATCCGCAACCTTTCCCTGTATGACGACATACGGGGCAAATTCCAGATTGGCCCATCTCAGCTGCCGTTCTCTCAAAAGCTGAGCAGAATAATCAAGGCACTCTTTACACCTATCTCCATTTCTAGCCATTGCAGGACCATAGGCAGGCTAGGGGAATTCGTATTAATGTTTGAGGTTTTTTTTTTAAAGTGAAGTTTTCATGCCATGGGACCTTTTTTTAAAAACGATTTGCTTTAAAATGAGTTTTGCATTGGAGCTGTAAATGTAAATTTGTTTTAGAAGTTAAAAACAAATGCAGTAGCAGCAATTCTGAAGTAATACATGATCCTGGACAAGAGTGCTGTTGCAACTGCTGTCAATACTTTAACGCTTTGAACTGCTGTCTTTACCCTCATCAATAAGCACTGAATGACCTGATGGTTCAGGTCCGTTTTGGATATTAAACATGTTTTGAGGCAAGTGTGCAACTTGTACAAGCACTTTGCACAAGGTTAACAGTTTGCTCTAAGCCTCCAGAGCTTGTTAACACCAACACTGTAGCTCCACAGCAAAAATAAAGATGCAAACGTTGGGCACCAAACCTCCTTTAGCTGATCAGCTCTATCTCTTTAGGTAACATATTCATCTGTCGTCGGCGCAGCTCCAGTACTGGAGAAGCAGGAGACAGCGAAGATGATGACGATGCATGCCCTCTGTCAGGGGTGATTTATAAAATTGGTAATTTGGTGAACCTACAGCTGTGCTTATAATGCCTTTCATCAGAACATACAGCTTTATATCCCTGGGTCCAGCACGTGCCTTTTTGCTGTAGGTGACCTGGGTCATGTGACCTCCATCTCCAATCCTCAAGTGGAGGAGGGGGACAGCCGCTTTCTGGCCTGTGAAATCTTGCATGAGGTATGACTGTTCTTGGGTTTTTGCCCCTGTTGAATGTGATGTAGGGCATTTGTTTGGCACAAATCATAAATATAGTGTAGACTGATCTTGGTCTGTCCTCTGCTTATATCATCTACCCCCACAGGACTACACTCATCTACCCAAGGCTGATATCTTTGCCCTAGGCCTGACTGTGCTGTTGGCAGCTGGAGCGCCCCCATTGCCACAGAATGGAGAGGAATGGCACCGCCTTAGGCAGGCTCAGTTACCCAGTCTGCCTCAGGAGCTAACGCCACCTTTACGGAATCTTATACAGGTGCTATATGATGTTGGAAACTGTATATTTAACTGGTCAACTTTCTGGAATGAAGAGGTAATCAGTACTGGTCCTGAAGGGAATCAGCAGAGTTTGGCAATTCTCCCTGTTCTATTGCATGAACTAAGCCTAGTCACAAACTTTATTTGATAACCCATGCCAGATAAGATGCTCAATGTTTCTTTTGATTTTGTTGCAAATCCTGGTTCCTGACAAAGTCTCTAAATTGTAAAGGATAATGTAGGCAGTGCTTTCATTTGGCAGATGATGTTGGACCCTGATCCTGCTGGGAGGCCGTCTGCGTCTGCATTGTGTAAGCACCAAGTGCTGTGCAGAGAACAGACTGGAAAGCTGGCTGCACAGCTGCGCAGAGAGCTCAATGTGGAGAAGTTTAGGACAGCCATGCTGGAAAGGTGAGGGAAGGGTTAATAAATGGACCTGTTGTTGATCAGTGGTGGGGTAACAAGTTCTTCAGTTACTCCATAAAGTTACGCTGTATTGTTGTGATTAGTGGCCTGAAGACTGCAGTAAGCAGATGCCTAGCAAATGTCTTTGCATGTGTGTATAATAATAAGTGGGCTTTATCTTGGATATCCTCTTTTACAGTTTTGTTGAATAAAGGCATGAACATGACAACAGTTTGTAAATACCTGATAGTATGGTATTTTGCAAATACGATGCAGCATTACACCCTTAAGAGCTTTCTACTCAAGCTTCACCTATGACAAATGGACACTTTACACACTTGCTCCATTTTTGTGGTGTTGTACTTCAGCGTAATGACCAACAGAGGGCACTGCTATGATAGTTCTGTCTGTCGGAAATACTTTTCATGGGGAATTCCTCAGAATTGTTTACAATTTCTCAGAATTCTCAGTAGATAATTCCTGATAATTTGGTAAAAGTCTTTCAGAGTACCATTCATTGCAGTAGGGTGTCATAGAGAAACTTGCTGTTCTGCTGATTTATTTGGTCCTGATGTCTATAACAAAGGCATTTCATTTACTAACCAAAATGGCCTGTGAACCAGGCAGTACTTTCAGAGGCCATTAATTGCATGTTCTCACCACTGTGCTTAAATTTGTCTTTAAAAGGCTAACCATCTGTTTTTTTGCAGAAAAATTGTTAAACTGTTTAATACCTCCTAAGTTGGACAATAAATCTTCTCTCTCCAGAGAACTCCAAGAGGCTCGACTGGCCGCCTCGTCTCCTCAGCATTCACCACTCTCCTCAGGACAGGCCGCCACTGGGGCAGGCTCTCTTCCTAGACCGGGCCGGAGACTGGTGGGCCGAAATGTAGCTCGCTCAATGAGTTTTGGCTGTCTGGGACACTGACTTCACTTTTGTTCAAATGGTAGACCTACAGAACTGGACTGAAGGGTTTTTTGTTTGTTTTTTTGTTTTACACAAACTTTGTGAATCTAGACAGCAGTACGCCCCAACCACCCCCACCTCAGTGAAAAGTATGATTTTTATTGCCTGGAATCACTTTTATCCTTGTAAATAAAGATTTTAAATGTGACAGAATGTGGAGGAGTTCTGAGTTATTTAGTGAGGTCTGTCTGCATCGCAGGGCCTCTGCACACAAGTCCTTATCTCGCACGAACAGTGCCTCTGAGGGGGAAATCCATCAGTACAACATATGCTTTATGGGAAAAAAACAAAACTGGTAAAGCAACCATGGGACTTCCCAATTTTCGCCCGGATGAACTACTACCCATTGCTTCCTATTTGTGCTATTTAGATTCAGTACGATGATGCAGCTTTCTGTTACAGCCTGAGTTAGCGTTTAACCAAGGTGCTTTAATTTTTCCCCCTCAGTAATATTATAATGGCTCTGATCTTGATGAGAAGGAGGCCCGTTTGATCAACAAAGACCGGCGCCGAGTCCAAATCACAAGTTTCAGTGTCACGCTTTCCGTTAACAAACCTTCCCGGCCGGTCCATCCATTTCGAATTTGGGCATAGGGGGTGGTGGTACGTTTTGTACGTGCTATGTAAAACACGGCCACATATTTCCTAGCTAATATCTAAAGATTTGCAGATATTTCATTTGTACACTTCAGTTCTTCTTTAAACACACGACTGTAAACGCGGTTAGATCCAGTGGAAATCCGTGCACACTTTGTTCTCAACCTTTAGTGAACCCTCGTAATGAGTCCTCCATTTGTGCACCGGCACAGTTCATTCCGAATGTGTGAATGGGGGTGTAACGTTTGAAGTTGCTGTATAAAATATGGTCACTTAATTTCTAGCTTTTATCTACAGCTTTGCTGATATGTTTAAAATGGATTTGTGCAATTTCGATTCTTTAAATACATGAGAAATATTTAAACGCAGTTAGATCTGCTGGCAATTCGTAACACCCCCCCCCCCCTTTTTTTTTTTTAACCACCGTTCGTGGACGAAATGTGTTTCGTCTGTATAAACTCTCAGCGGGAGGAGAGTCGGTCGGAGTTTGTTGCCTGAGCCTAAGTGGCCCTTTGGCCTGGAACTTGTGTAAGTAACGCTGGTTAGCTGTAACACAGAAAACTGCGATCCATCTTATTCATTTCGGGAGTTGTCAGTGAGTTCATTTTTTAAATTTCGAGCCGAGACAAGACCAGTTTACGGAACATGGCTGAGTGACTCAGTAAATTAGGCTAACCCATTACTCCAAAACAGAAAACAGGTAGGAGGAACTTGCGTCGCATTTCAAGTAACCTTAATGGAAACATACTACTTTTAATTAACGAGATGCAAGCATATAAGTCACACTTAACTAATCAAAAGAAACGTCTTTCTTTGGAAATCTGACTAACAAATTCGCTTACTTGATATTTAACGGCCAGCACCGTTCTAGAAGGTTGTGTCGATTATACAGTTACCAAATAATTACAGAAGTTACTTTGACAAGTTTCGCCTTTTTAGGCTGGTGAGAGGATTTTTTCCCCCTTGTGTGTGGTCTCACTTATAATACAGCTTTCACTTGTTTAACATTCACTGACCTGATTATAAGTTTACCAGCG
>JBBPDB010000019.1:3326769-3339374 GCA_037974465.1 Brachypetersius altus
CAGATCCCGGTCATTATTGAAAAGGCATTCATTTCCCCACCCGAAAAATAAATGAGGAAGGCCTCTACTCATCGCAGATGGATTAAAATTGCTTTTGGCATTTTGCCCCATTTTTAAGCTGCTTTGCATGAGATCCTGAGAGGGGTTTACCATTTCAGAAATCTATGCCAAAACTGGGACTCAATGAGTGAAGCGCCGCTCAGCTACCTTCTCCACAACCTTTCACCAAATCAGCCTCACCAATAAATGAGACAACAGTTCTCTGTCTCTCTTAAAAATGCTGTTAGCTGTAACTCAAACATACAGCCAGTGGTCTAATATTCTCCTGTCTCTCACACAAAACAAAGGACAGCTAAGGCTAAATTGTGATTTAAATCACAAATAGTGCCTCAGCAAAAAAAAAAAAAAATCATAATCCTATGTGAAAGCAAATGAACAGTAAATATTTTTCTCTTGGAGTAGCCAGACTAAGTCTGCTTACCTTCCCTCGCCTTGGGACACACTCAAGCAGATCAGCAGGCTCCACGGCACAATCATTTAACATGGGTGTGGAGGAATTCTTGCCTGCTTGAGGTATTTTCTAAAAATAAATGTAGGTCCAGAATGCATTCTAACATTTACCAATTTTAATGATGCACCATGTACAAAATCCAATAATCAGTCAATTGCCACTATTCACTCCAAAACTCAGGACAAAATCAATAAAAACATACATGTATTATAATAACCATTTAAAGCTTACAGAATCAAAGCTAACAGCATCTGGACAGGTACACCATACAAGATTTCTCTCAAAGTAATTATAAGGAAATACAGAAGCCACTCTGAAAGTTGTAGAATGACCAGCAGCAGGAACAGTTACACAGACATCAATAAACTGAACTGCAATCATCTCTGATCAAATGATTATGCTAAAAAAAACAAAAGGTGGTCTTGTTTTTGGAAAGAAAGGTCCTGAGTGTGATTCCAAGAACACCATAAACACAGTGAACATGCAAACGAGAACAAGAAGCAAGCAATGAATACTTTCAAATCTTCCATTTGTTTTCTAAAATTTGTGTACGATTATAAATAACACAAAAGATTCATTTATTTGCTGATGACTGGCCCACAATACAGGATAACTGGTACAATTCTGAGAATTGAACCTCCTGACAATCAAACATTTCCTAGACTATCTTGTAGTATGGGTCATCTATAATCCAGCCTCTACTCCTCCAGTCTACTCCTGATCCAGTCAAGGCCGTCCTGACTTTGAATAATAAATATTAAACACTTTCCATATAAATAACTCAGTGTCCTATATAACGGGGTGGATGAAGACGCAATGTTGACGTCATGAATGAAAGACCCTCATCCAATGAGAGCAGAGCTGAACAGTTATCGTGTACAAAAGTTCCCTTTAAAAGGTTAAAGGGAAAGTTAGACACTACAGAGAAGGAGAATAAACTGTCCAACAGCATGGAGACTTCAAAAAGTGTCCTGTAAAACATTCCGCTTGGATTTTCTGTGCTGGTGCCACAACAGAGCAGTCGCTCTTTCATTCATGGCAAATCTTGTGTGAGGACGTAAATGATGAAGATAGGGTGTGTGTGTGTGTGTGTGTGTGTGTGTGTGTGTGTGTGTGTGTGTGTGTGTAGTCTTTCTCACTTTTAAACATCTTTAAAATGCTGTAGTGTAAACCAACACAGGAAGGTAGTTTGGTTTCTCTGTGCATATGGCAGTAAGGTCCATGATAAGATAAACATATCTGTATGTAAAGGGCAACGGTACATGTTGATTTCCACAAACTGGGGGCCCGAGCACCCACAACTGTGCCCCCTGATAACAGCAGAGCGACACTTTATTATGCAGCGTGCTGGAACAAGTCTTCGGCTTAAGCTGCACAACTTGGCTCATTCATAATTGAAGGGAATACCAGCACTAGCACTTTTGTCCTTGAGGGCACACACAGTAACAGCACAGCTAAGCAGGATTCCAGACTGGAAAGCAGCTGTGCAGAAATGGGGTGTTTGTAATTAGAACGCATGCTCAAGTCCATCACTGAAAGAGAGGAGAGGAGACCCACACCAATAGGTTCGACAACTACATGGGAATTATGTGCTGAATTATCTGCTGTTAAGGCATCATAAATGATGAGGAAAAAGTACGTGAAAGAAATGCAACACAAACGAGTGAGATACAAGTGCTATAACTTAAAGATGTAACGGCTTATATTTTTTAAAATTCACTGAACCAGTCATGATGAAGAAAGGCAAGAAGAAAAACAAACGGACCCTTTTTCAAACAAAGAAACGAGAGGCCTACTCATAACATCTGACATTTCACAGCTGCTTTAAGCCATTTATGAACCTGTAAGAGTTTCAGTATTTTATACATTTGCAAGTCCATGAGCTGCAGGATCAGCAGCACGGTTCGGACAGCTCTGGCCTTCTCCGATTCTCCCATGGGCAGAGAATCCCTGCTGTGTAACTAGGGCAGCCTCTCTTCAATTATTTTATACAAGGGTTTATCAGATTTATTTCTGGCCATCCCTATGGCATAAAGTGTGTGTGTGTGTTGGTGTGAGAGGCACATGCTCACTGCTTAACAGCTGTGAGGCACACACTCCTCGCTTTACAGTAGTCACCTGTATGAAATGTCTGTTACATAAAGCAGTGTGAGCAATGTGCAGGACCCTGCATGCTGACATGGCCTCAGCTCAAGCCCTCTCAACACCTCCTGATTTATCAGGAATGAAAGCACTGCGGTACTGATGGCATGAGACCAAAAGTCAGCTGCTTAACGGACTAAGGCACGCACACAAACAGCAACATTTCACCTTGGTTTTAGGTTTCTCTTAGTTGGAAAAGGCAGTTCAGGATTGTATCTGGCAGCAGATTTTTGCTGAACGTTTTTGGCTGCCCAAGCAAGGTTCAAGATACGTCACATCACATTAAAACACGGCAAGAGTCCTTGAAGGGCCTGACACTGAAGTTCAAGAACACTTTTGAAGGACAACGCACACGGTACAAGAGAGGAGGAAATGATGGAGACGGCACACTTCTGCACAAGGGTAAATATTCCAAGTACTGCCAAACTCCACACTGTGGCCCTGATGTCTTGGCCCCTAAAGGTGAACCAGCGGCAGGCCCCTCTGCCTAGTCATGCTCAATCAGCTTTACATGAGCCATTTTGTGCTGTGTTGTCAGAGCTCTCAAAATGTCTCCTCAGCGTGTCCCCAGACATGAACGAACACACACACACACACACACACACACACACAGTCTGGTCATGCTCCCCAACAACAACGCAAAATCACATTTCTGTTAAATGACCTGGACATAAATATTACAGCTAATGGTTTAATTATCAAAGTTCCAGACAGTGTGGTTGAAATATAGCCAGCGATTCTCTATGAGGCATCACCTGGGTTACCAAATGACGGCTATAATGCATTTATGAAAGCAATAAGACTTAGGAGGTCACTATTTACTGACAGTGTTGATTATATACTGAGTTTTGCCACATAGTTTAATGATGCACTTGAAAATGGGCCACTTTAAAATTCTAAATAAAATTTAACAAAAAAATATAACAGTAATGATCTTTATTTAAGATTTGTATACCTTTTCTAGCCGCTAATGACCTTAAAATGCCTGCTGATGTCTAACAGAGTGGACTGATGACACAAGTGCAGGAATGTCGATGGAAAGTCTGCCAGTCAAATCAACTGAACTGAAAACAGCCAGACATCAGACCTCTCCGTCTCTTCCGTGCATATTCACTCGTTTGGTCTCCTCATTTCTTTTTTGTGTTGCTTCAAATATTACTACAAACATAAAATACTGACAGAAGGAACTGCTTACCTGTTTTGTTTGATTTCCTGAGAGAGTGAAAAGTCGTGTCGCACTGACCCAGACAGAAGGAATGCAGGACTGGACGAAAGCAAAATGAAAAACTAAGCAGTGTGTGGCGAGCAATGAGATGGCTGTCAGAGCAGTGGAATCAGAACTGCTGTTCTAGAATCCTTGTTCGCTGCTTGCTCCCTCCCCCAAACACACACACACACTCCTCCCTCCACATTCATACCAACGGTGCCTGAGTGCTGGGCTCTTCATGAAGGTTTTTGCACAGGAGGAATTTGGGTCTATTCGAGAGACAATGGGCTCTTCCCCCAGCGGGACTCTAATTAAATTAACCTCACTGAATGCATTCTTCTGCGTATCAAACACACACACACACACACACACACATCTTTCATAACCCTCAGGGACAAAGTGTCCTGAAGTGTACACAGCCAGAGCACACTGGCTTCACAATAAACCCATTTCACAACTCAGTTAGCTTTCCACTGTATTACTGCACTCTAACATAAAAGTATTTCATTTCCAGTTAAAACCACTCGAGTATAAAGTAAAGCTCATGACTAAAGTGGTATGTGTACATTACCAAAAAAGTAATTTTTGGCCACTATTTTCCCTTGTGACCTTCAAAAGGCAATAACATTTGCTGAAGGCACAGAAATCTTTCACTGCGGTGTTTAACTGAAACGAACATGTAACCTGAAACTGAATCTCACTGACCAATGGAACGTGACCTGCAAGGTCAGAGAGGGGGTGGAGAAGGGGTCAGAAGTTTGGGACTTTCAAAAGCAGAAGAAAGGTCAGGCAAGTCAGGGCAAACAGTGGAGGGCAGCTTTCATTATTTCTGTATACACAGGGCAATTCAATTTCCACACTTATCCAGCACTCAGGCAAACAACTTTGTGATTCAGACAAGGCTAAACACAACTGTGGAAAACTGCATCCATGGATCTCAAACCTACCTTTGGAATGGTTATGAGGCAACATGACAGAAATCCCCACTGGTAACATCAGCTTAGTACTCCTCACCCTGAGTGAGATATTCTGAGGAGTCCCACTGATCTCTGAGAGCAGATTTCTGGCTCCCTCTAGTGGCCTCTAATCGCTTTACATTAGGGAACTACAGAAAGTGTCTTGGATAAAAGTGCAGCACAGGGTATGAAATGCCAAATTATTTATATTTACTTTTTCTAATAATTGTAAATGCGGCACCATGTTGGTTTTTTTTTGGTCTATTTCTTTTTCCCTCCAAGTTTTGTATGAGGGTTCAGTCATCTGATCCGCAATTTGGAACTCCAATCCTGGTTTTACTTAATTTACACCAACAGCAGGTAATGGTTTATTGCACTGAAAGCTTCAGAGAAAGTCTCTTACTTCTAAAACCCCAATAATGTGGCAAGAAGATGCAAAGGAAGAAGAAATGTATGCACCAAGTATAAAGTTTACATTTCTCTTTTAGATGCTACTAGGTATTTACGGAGACAACAAACAACAAAAGACACATGGAATCACAGTAGAGGACCAGGGTGGCAGTACTAGAGTTTAGTCTTGAGACACACTTTCTGTGGTCTCAGATTCAACCATAGGCCTCACCAAACATTCTAGTCAGTCTTCCACTGGTCCAGCAGCCTTTAAAAAAAACGATGTTTCCATAAGTAATATTTCTTAGTTCTAACCAGCCACACCAACTGCACTGTGGCTATGACAATTTTTTCTTATTTTAAATCAACCAATAAAACAATGGCACCCTCAATGACTGACACACAGCCCTTCACCTCCTTAACAATACTACAGATTAGGCGAGCTTGTTCAAGCACTGGTTTCTTCATGATGCGTCCATGCTCATTTTTATCTCAGCCACAGACGCGAATGAATCAAGTGAAATTGCTGCACTTAAAGTAAATATTGCCTCATCTGATCCTACATTACTGTTACACTTCGCTTTCTTTTTGATGATTAAAAAATAACTGAAATTGAGCTTAAAGTAGAAAATGTTCTCTAGCAGCACTCAAAAATGATAAAAAGCCCAGTGAGTCTCTCATTTAGACTTGGTCTTGACTTGGACTTGGTTTTTACTTGTCCTGGACTTGGACTTGTATGTGCTAGCATGTGATAGAGTTTGAGGCTTCATCTTGGAGCTCTGAGTCTAAAAAGGAGTGCACAAATCATGAGTAGCCATAAGCTCTGATGTGAAAGATATTTTTCCCTTTCTTTTACCACCATTTTTATTTAGCCTGTAAACCCCACACTATGAAAATGGCCTCGGGCTTTGTCATGCCATTATGGAGCCAATACAATCTACACATTTTTGGGGGGTTAAAAAAATATATGAAAAAATAAAAATCTATTTTCCAGAGTTGTTAATTAAGAATTTTGATCTACAAAACAGATCACTCACCCATCCACCCTGCTGAATGATGAAATCTGCCTCTGCCTCTTCCAGGTAACGCACGCCCAGAGTCAGCAGAGAAGTCAGTGGTTGCCCCTCAGCTTGTAAAGCCTGCAACAACACTAAAGGGACCAAAACCTAGACAGACAGCAGTAGAAGAGAGAGTGGTTTTGAGTTTACAGAATTGCAACACTTCTGTAAATGGTTTGGGTAACCTGCCCTCACCTTGCTCCAGTCCCCTTGAGAATGGGAGGACACCTCCTGCACTGCAGCACGGAAACCTTCATAGTCCAGCTGGCTGCACAACACACACTCATTTAGAACTGACAGTTTCTCGGAAGATTGTGTGCAGCCTAAGGAATTCATTCTGTATGATGGGTATGGCTGATAAACACAAAGTTAACTTACTACACACAAAAGTCAAGAAACTCCATTATACCCCAGCATAATAGATCTGGCATATGTTAAAGTTTTAATTATACCTTAAAATGTACAGAACTGTGTCCTTTTTAGAAGTTTGTTATGTTTGTTTTTTTTTTATAATTTATCCAAGTGTGCCTAACGTTATACTGTACATATGCTGAGATGTTCGAAGAGATCCGTCGTGCACTGCTCCAGTGTCACTCATACTGACCCACTGAGGAGTGTGTGCGTAGCAGAGGCCAGGTATGTGTCCAGGTCCCGTGCGACGCGGTCCCCCAGCACAGCCAGACTGTCCTCGACAGAGCTCTCTGGATTAGCCGGACTGAACACTGGGGACGTGTGTCGGTCAAAGCCTGTCCTGGGAAAAGCTTGACAAACACATGCAAACACACACAAGGAATCAAAAGAAAAATCATGATAAAGATCTAAAATAAATCACTAATATTACCCAAGTGACAGTCAACACCTTTAATTTAACTATTAATGATGTATATGATGTGGTTTTGGACTTGCGCACGCGCGCGTGTGTGTGTGTGTGTGTGGTGACTTGGGTCCCTTACAAGCAGCAATGTCCTCCTCCAGCTGCTTTAGCTCCTCCTCAATCTGCTGCTTCATCCTGCTGGTCTTATCCACATCTTTTTCCTGTGCGGTTTGTCCAGCTGCTGCGGGTAGAAGAACAGAATTCATACTGGAGCTGCTCCACAGCTACATCACATACGGAGAAATTGGCATTATTATATTATTCAATCATAAAACAATTAACATTAAGTACTATATAAAGGTGCTATATAAGCAATAAAAAAAAGATAAAATGTGATGCATTTTGAAGAGCAGCCAAAAGCCTGATAACACTGCAAAGCTAGGAGTGGCTACAATTTGCAATGCTCCACGCCAGGAAATGAAGGGCTACTTGACTTGATCTACTGGCTTGAGTTGAAAAGAAAAAATACAATACAGAAAACCACAGACGTCATTCCTTTATTGCTGTGTTGACTGTCGCTGTGCCCAAAAAGTAATGTTTTAAAGTGAATTAATGATTTTTTTTCTTGTGTGCTGTGACTTTCTTGAGAGAAAAATATTATATTAAGGAAGGTCAGATTATATTAAGCAGGGGTGCTTGTCATGAAGTGCCTATATTCAGCAGTCTGGTATTTTTCCCTCCTTAAACAAAAAATAACCCTGATAACAGTGGAGTCTGAGCAGGAAAATCAAAAACTGACACTGGCTTTCTTAGACTGGAACGTCATAGCCGTTTTAAAGACGATCAAAAAAGTCACCACACTTCAAGAGATGATGATAGAAAATAAGAATTTTGAACTTTAAATGGGGATTAATATGGCCAGACACTAGAGCGAACAGGCTAAAAAGACCAACTTTGATTTTGAGTGGACTAACTAGTTCACTCATCATGATGCGTCTCCTAATCTTCACCTTTCTTGTAAGCTCATGAGTAGGGCCAATACAGTAACTGAGTTAAAATCGACTTGCAATTCAAATGATGAACAGAGTACCTGCAAGTCATCGTAAAGCGGTGTTCAGTTAGAACATACTCCACATAGTATACTCCTTATAGTCAGACATGAACACACCACAGCACAGCACACAGAGTGAACAGTGTGAAATACTTTCTCTGCATTTAACCCATTCACCAAGTGATGCAGTGGGCAGCCAGAAATGCGGGGCATCCAGAAATGCGGGGCATCCAGTGTGTATGGACGGAACCTTGCTCAAGGGTACCTCAGTGTTGCCACTGGCAGTCCTGGGAATTGAACCCATGGCCTTTGATTGACTCAGAGAGTAGACAATTTCCAAGTTGTCTTACTGGTATGAATTTTTCAGCTACAATGACAACAGGGTTAATATGTTATCGTCAATGACACATCAGGATACTTTAGCTTTCACAATGCAATTGTTATGATCACCCAAGACTAGGGGTGGGTGATACGACAATATGAGATTGTCGTATCGTCTAAATAGACTACATTCCATCTAGATCCATTTATTCCACAACCAAATTTGCTAGTCTGCTTAATGCATGCCTTGTAGAAACAGTGCTCAACCAACAATAGTTTGGTTGTACTGTTCGGTAACTTGCAAAATAGTAAAAAAAAAAATCGTTAGTTACAAATTAATATAAATACCGTGATAAAATCAAAATTGTGATTTAACTGTAAAAAATTGTGATATGGTATGTTTGCCATATCGCCCACTCCTATCCAAGATACACATGTTAAGGCCAGGTATGAATATGGCCTCGGAAAGAGAGAAAACCCACACCAGCAGGATCTCACTTATGTATGCGTGTTTGCAGCTACAAGCCTCACGTAGATGCAGTAAATGCAAATGTTACTGTTCCACTTGCCTGATCACTCGATTCAATGTCAGTGACAAACTGTAGAATGACCAAACAAATACCCCAGAGCCATTGTTTGAGGTGACAAACACGTTAGAAGTTTAGAAAAGCTGAAGATGTATGGCTACATGCATACTACAAAACACAGAGTTACTTTAAGAGGAATAATAGTTTCTAAAATTATTTCCATAAAAGACAGAATAAACACAGTACCCTATTTCAATGTAAAGAAGAAGCAATGAATTTCCAAATAGGCCTCTTATTTCTTTCTCTCTTATGGAGTACAGAAACACAGTACATTAAGAAGTCACTGCTAGCTCACACATTCACACATTTACGACCTTCATGCTGCCCAGGGCAACAGGTGTCAGTACAGTACTTTTAAAAAATCAGGTACACAAAGTTTTCCATAAGGACAAACAGCAACCTCTAGGAAAGTCAATGGTACATGAAAATGCTGACTTCTTTTTCTAGCATCCATGAAAAGCAGAAAATGTCATAAATCAGTGTTACAGTTGAGCATGCCTGGTGCTGCATCTGTCAACATGGACATTGCGTCTGAAGAATTTAATTAACTTCTATGAATGACTAAATGTATAAGTAATCTTTTCCTACTCACTGACAACCCAGCAGAGGGAAAATAATTTTTCGGAAATAGTCTTTTTCTAAAAGACTGTGCATGTATTAATGCAGACATCCTTATTTAGGAACTGAACTTGTATATAACTGGACGGAAGAGTTCACCAATTCATTAAACTGCTAACATGACCCTAAAACATAACTCTGACAGGTGGGCCGATCTGGATTTGAGCACATGGTTTCACTGACAAAGTCGAGAACATTTGTAAACGATTTGAATGCAGAAGGCTCCTACTAGTCACTCCTTGCTTTGAATCGAAAAGTTTGATCTCTCAGCTATTTATCATTCATTTTTAAACAGAAGTGAATCAGAAAGCAGTTGACAGACTGCAGACAGGACATGAACTCCAGTTACATCTAAAAGTGTGGCAGGACAAAGCTCCTTTGAGAGGGTTACTTAATGGAAAGCTCCATAACGAGCCTTTGCTATTTGTCCAGTGGCACTGCCGCCTGCTTCAGGCTGAGATGACGTTTGGTGGGGTTCGGTCGAGGTCCGCTGCACTCGCTGATCCAGTGGCGTGTGAGTAATCCAGCAGTGATTGCACTCGACAGGCCGTCAGGGTACGGATTGGGCCGAGCGGAAAGCAGGGATCAGAAGCTCATCGCTCCGCTTTTGAACCTCCCTGAATGAAAACTGCAGCAGAGGAAACACAGCACAGTCCTGATCTACATGCTGAAGCGCCTGCGGGGCCATGCCATCTCTATTCATCTCATCAATACCAGATGCTTGTACTGAGAAGAGGTAGAATGAACCTTCAGTAGAGATTATAGTCTAAAAAGTGACTTTATCAGCATTCTTTAAGCTGATTTATGGGGAAATTGAATGATCAAATGTTTGTTATTGGGAAATTTCTATTGACATCTCAAGAGCATTCCAATCAACAAAACCAAACAGTCCCTGTGAGCATGTTCCATTAGCAGACCTAATATTCCATTAAGAGCAATCCGGATCACTTTCATCTCGTTTCATTTTTATCTGCCAAGTGCCCAAAATATTTCATAATTGCCTTCCTCACCATTGCTATTCGTCATATAAATCCCAGATGCTTTGAATTAACATTACATTTTACATTTACGGCATTTATCAGACGCTTTTATCCAAAGCGACTTCCAATTCCTCATTACAGGGGACAGTCTCCCTGGAGCAACTCGGGGTTAAGGGTCTTGCTCAGGAACCCATTGGTGGTGCTGAAGGTAGGATTCGAACCCAGGACCTCTTGGTCTAGAGGCAAGTATCCTACCCACTACGCCACCACCACCCCTAACATCTAAATAATGAGTGAGACTACTCAGGAAGACGCAAGCTAGGAGCTCACTAAGGCCACTTATTGTTAGTCATCTGTATAGTAGCATTCTTTTATTTTCCCTTGTTGTCTGGTGCGAACCAATGGTGGAAGGGTTACCCTTTTTGGTCTTAGTTCCTCCCAGGCATTCTTTCCCCAACTTTCCTGACCTCTCTTACTCAGTACAGGCTCCCACCCAGATTCTGTAAAGCTGCTTTATGGAGTGTCGGTTGTGTAAAGAAAAAGAAAAAAAAAGTCTACATTTATATATTTCACTTGAAAATTCAAATTTCGTCTCATCACCTACATGGGGAGATCCTGACTGACTCTGGTTTTGGGAACGGTTGTCCAGCACAGTGTGATGACTTACCTGCTTAACACACATCTGGTGTAAATCAGGGGGGACTACCAAACAGAGTTGGATGAGCAGTCACTTGTTGTGACCCAGACCTAATGAGCTGAAAAATCTTAAATGGCATGTTTGTGTTATTTGGTCAGTCAGTTGAATGGAAGACTACTGACCAGCTAAAATGTACTCCATGTTACACCAGTCATCACTAACTGAGAAATTACAACTTTAGTACAAATCTGTATTTCTTTACCAAGACTTACTAAACGGTCTCCCATTACTTACTGCAAGTTTGCTCTCAAAAATTAAAGGCTCCTGCAGGCACAAATGCATAAGTACTAGCCCCATCACTGGTAGATCATGCGTTGACCCCTGGGAATACCACACCTCCAAGAAAGTAAAACTTGCCACAGAGCTGCTGGCAAACATGGCCGTTTAATGAAAGTCTTGGAAGTCCTCCTTTACATCTTGCCATACATTTTTATACGACAGGTGACCTACTAAATAAGGGTAGATGGAGTTGACGCTAAATACAGCAGCATCCATTTAGCTGCCCTACCGCCCCTGACCTGTCCCCTGTCAGGAGTCACCACTATAGTTACGAAGTCTGGGCCTGGTACAGACATGTACACTTCTCAGCAACAATACAATCTCTAAAACATGTGACATATGTGACCTTTGCTCTCTGGTGGCAATTTGTATGTGTAAAGTTTCCATTTGTGATACTATGAACAGCACAAAACGGTTCTCTGCATTTAATCCATTCACCAAGTGAAGCAGTGGGCAGACAGGAACACAACGCTCGGGGAGCAGTGTGTGGCGACAGGTGCTTGCACAAGAGTACCTCAGAGGCGCCACTAGCAGTCCTGGGATTTGAGCCCATGACCTTTGGCCACAGGGGCACACCCTAACCTCTAGGCGACCAGCTGTCCCAAACTTAAAGAGGGGTTCACCATACACTTTGGTGTCCCTGAGTGAAGAAAAAAACGTTCCACTACTCCCAAAATCAGTTTTTGCATTAACTAGCAAGAGTCCATTCTGCTGCTGTTTTATTACCTTCTGCAGGTCTTGACTGGAGGGTTGGGGGCAGGCCGAGGTAACTGAGGAGGACGTACTTCGTCTCATAGTGGAACCCTTCAGGAACGGTGGTGGAGGAGCCAGAGGCAGCCATTGAAGAGAGGTGTCAGTCTCTGGGGTACATGCACTGGCTTATTGTTTTCAAAAGTCCTGGCAGAATTCAAACACAAAGAGAGAGACAGAGAGAGACAGAGAGAGACAGAGAGAGAGAGAGAGAGAGAGAGAGAGAGAGAGAGAGAGAGAGAGA
>JBBPDB010000019.1:3340925-3404527 GCA_037974465.1 Brachypetersius altus
GAGAGAGAGAGAGAGAGAGAGAGAGAGAGAGAGAGAGAGAGAGAGAGAGAGAGAGAGAGAGAGAGAGAGAGAGAATAAAACTAAAACTAGAAAGACTGATTATGCCCTCTAGTGGTAGGACAGCGAAAGTTTATAAAATGTATAAATATTGTTGTTTATTAATTTAAAGCCGGCCTTTAAACCACAGCTGATGCATTATTCCTAATGGGACTTTCCAAATTGTACTGTCAGTGGGAATTCACCATTTCTCCATCCATGATTTTAGATCTGGACAGTTCAGACATGACTGCTCTTTCTGTAAACTAAACTCTGCTGTGGTAGGTACTTTCTAAAGTCATTTTGATGTTGGGGGTTTCCTCTTTCCTCCTTTTTCCCTTTCCATTGCCAGATAGGATCCCTTTACCAATATAAAGTATAAAGTGAACAGTATACCAATATTGTTCAGAGATCCTCAAATATAAAGGGATTTCTTCAGCTCGAAGTAATTAAAATACAAAAACACTTTTCCCATTTATTACAGTCAACATAGGCTTCAAGAGAGGACCCCCTGCCATCAAGGTAATTTGATAACTAGTTTTGCCAGTTGAAACCTAAATAGTGTAATTACATTATGCAGAGTTCTATGGCCTCACAAATTGTGGATAATGTTACAACCACATATGATGTAGATAATGTAGATATTAGGTGGTGTGGAAATTGAATTAAGTACAATGAAAAAGAAAGTAAAAACATTTATTCAAAAAAAAAAAAATTGTAACTGTTACAAGCCAAAATCCTATCAACATAGAAGTCTCTTCCATGACACATTTGTCACTGTGGCGTTTCTACAGGTGCTGGTCATATAATTAGAATATCTTCAAAAAGTTGATTTATTTCACTAATTCCATTCAAGAAGTGAAACTTGTATTTCTTTTTGAAGATATTCTAATTATATGACCAGCACCTGTACTATATTTTGTGCTAGCCTGACATGTTAGCTTTGATATAATAGCAAATCACTTAAATATTCTAGTCTGGAAATGACATGGAATTAAAATATCTGCTCAAGCAATGTTTACCTTATTTTTTCTTCAGTAGCTTTAAATGAAAATACAACATCTCTTCCATATCACTTATGTACTCCTTTGGCGCCGTCTGTTTCCATAGCAACCACCTAAACAACTTGTCCTGCAAACGTTTTACCAGGAAATCACGGAAATTAAAAGCAAAAAGCTTTGGCATCACACATTTGATACTGAAATGTAATGAATAATGTTAATAAAGTTTCTAAGATATTTCTAAGATGGTTTTAGTGTTAATTTAACAAAGGGAATTGACTAAAAATATGTTTTTTTAGGACATGAAAATGCTTGGAATCTATGAACCACCCATAACAGCTACACTTATGCAGACATGTGCTCTTTCAATGCTCTTTTCAATTTTCAATGCTCTTTCAAGTCTGATATGCAGATTTTCATTTTAATCTAGAACATATTTTGAGAGGCATACAGTAACTAAGATCTTTTGGGCTCAACTGTAAAAAGAATTATAATGGGCCCCCCATATGAAAATGACTTTGTTTAAAAATTGCAATTTACTTGTGTACTCACTTTTACTGGAGGCAAACCACTCCACCCACTAGTATCGTAACATTAACCAGAATGTTTAGCCTAGACTCCCTGTTTGAACCACAACAATTATGTGATATTTACCTTTCATCAGTTACACAGACTCCAAAGAACCCCTGCTGTGATTTTTATAAAATGCATATATTGAGGTATCATTTTAATGGACTCCTGAATTATGAATAAGAGGGAGAAAAATAGATAGGAGTGTGTGGGTGAAGAGTTGTTGCAGAATCTATGTGTGGGGCCTCATCAAGACTGCACCAAGGGCTCAAGTGTGATAGCCTCCCTTGCCCACAGAGTAGTCATGCCACTTGAAGCCTGCTAACTAAATCATGTACCCTAAATGTCCAAAAGTATCCAGACACTCATTAGAGAATTGGTCAGTTCCACTAATTTCTTCATGGTGAAATAATTTAGATGTAAACAAAGTCATTTAGAGTGGTTTGGTGTGAAATAAGCCACACTACAAAACTTGCAGAGTCAGTTTTTGACCACACTGATGAGAGGAAGCAGACATATCAGGTGATTAATGCCTCTTAAAGCTACATGACAGGAATTCATATGAGAAATGCTTGTGAATATCCTGCCTGAGAGCTTTCAAATCATTTTGGCCTCAGATGCATTTTGTTTTAAATTCATGCAGGTCGGTGCAAATCTAAATCGATCTCATAAGATCAATAGGATAAAACCCATCTACACATCTGTAAATAAAGTGGTAAATAAAATGTCCGCATTTGCAATGAAGACATGACAACCTCGGTACCTGCCACATGATTTGTTTATGGAGAAAAATGAAAAAGCTTGTGGAATTCCTATTTTAAGTGTAAAGTCTCCATTTGTCATAGGTGAACACAGCACAGCACACAGTGTGAACAGCATGAAACTGTTCTCTGCATTTTACACAGGGCAAAGCAGTGTGTGGGAATGGTATCTTGCTCAAGGGAGATGCCACTGACAGTCCTGGATGCCACCCACGACCTTCCGATTGCAAGGGGAAATGCCTAACCACCAGGCCACTAGCTATCCAAGGTGCGCCTGTTGCTGACATGTTTTATTGCACACACACACACACAGGTTTGAATAATTTCCATAGAAAAGCATTGCTAATAGACTGGGACACTCTGCAGCAGTCCCACATGACCCTTGGGTCAAAATGCACCAGGAGACGAGGCCCCAAGGACTGGGCTGTGAGGCAGTGGAACTGTGCTCTCTGGAGTGATGGACCTCCATCCATCCAGTACCTTAGGAATGAGTTATAATGGCTTTTGTGATCCGGAACTAATCATCCAGCACCAAAACCTGACCTCATTATCCCTCGGAATGTATTCAGACCCTCACATCAATGTTCCTTACAACCCGTTTCTGAAGAGCAGATTTTTTTTCTGATTTCATGACCAGACCAACCATGCTGCCACTGTGCTGTTCTTACTCTCAGTACTCCAGTGAAACCTTAAAACAACACAGTCACTAAATCAATCAGTGGAACATTTGTTGGGGAAGCACACTGTGATAGTCATACATGTTTTCTCTCCATGATCTTTGTACTGTCTGTAGTTTTAGTGGGCTTTTGTCGCTCATCTCATATGAGCGAACAGTGTGTTTGTTGGGAACAGAAGGCCTACAACAGTGGGGTTGTGTATCATTTCAGTTTGAATGGGCTATTACTGGCATAAAGGACTACACCATAATATGAAACTATTTCTCACACGCCTCCATGTTACCTGATCTCTCCAACTCCCAGGCTGAAATTTTCACCCTTCATATTTTATAACAGCACACAAACACAGGAAAAATAATACTATTTACTCCACACAGCACACACAAATACAGGCACAGCATATATTATTCAAACAGATCTAGAGATCATTAGTCTTCTTCTCAAGTTCCGTATCTCACTCCACACAGCCTGTGTCTGACAACCAGTGCCTCCATCCTTTAACCTCTCAACATTAGTCAGGCCGACTGTCAGCTGGATGTTTTTTGTTGCAGGGCTGTTTGAATTTGTTCAAAATGATTCTTTTCAGTCCAGTCTTTAGACAGAATCTCAGAACGTAGTAAAAAATTAAGACTTGGCTCTTGCAAACATGTTGTGAAAATAACATTTAGTTTTTACTGTGAAACACTAGAAAAACAACCTCTTTGCTTCAGATACTCCTGGCAGGGACACTTAACTTATACATGTAAGCTTTATTTTAAATTACATATTATAGTTTGTATTTACATTTTAACATTTATAATGCACTGAAGATAAACAAGTTTAATCAAAGACTTAATAAATATGGTATGAAAGTAGAAATGAAACAAACAAAAGATGGTACAGAGAATGTCTAGCTAAGACTTTAATCCTAGTTTTCTTATAGAAACTGTGTATGTCGGATTGTGATGTTGCTGACTATTAGTATGCCCGGCACCTTGTCTTATTTCCACCTAGTTCCTAGTTCCCACCTAATGCTCAGGACTGGTGTTCATAACATCTCTCAGTAGATGCACTGATCTAGGACCAGATCCAAGACCCTACCATGCCCACACAATTGTCCCCTTACCCCACAGCTGATCCGCTGAAATATGACAGGTGTCTGAAATTTGCTTATTTAGTTTGCCACCGGTGTTACAAAGTAAATGTAACAAGTAACCACCAGATTCTAAACCATCAATTAGCTCACTGTAAAATGCACAAGTTATCCCTCCCATATTTCAAACAAGTAATCTCAATCAGTCTTGCTTACGTGGTTTCTGACACTGTATAGCACACTATTATCTGTACAAACGGACAAAAATCTTGGCCAGCCAAAATCAGTCATACCAGCAGTTTTGGAATAGTTGCTCAAAAAAAGTGATATTCATTACTAATTATGTCTCAAACTGTAATGTTATTACTGATTACATCCTGGAAAAATTAATCTCTTACTTTACTGTTATATTACTTTCTAAAAGCCATACACATCTGTACCACCTGCAAGGGTTTTTCAGGCAAAAGCAATCTTAGTACTTTCAGAATAAGCTAATTACAGTAAACCTTATATCATTACAATACCTGCCTTTGTTGAACATGAGGCCTATTTGTGCTTGATAAAATTATGAGAGGTTTGAAAATCAAGAACATAAGTGGTTTATATATGTCTCGAAACCAAATCTTTAAGAAGAAAGAGTAAAGCTTGAAGAGCTGTTTCTGAATAATCAATCAAGTCTGCCCTGCTAAGGTGAGGATGGGAAACTTACTCAGCACAGGGATTTTTATGTATCGGTATCATATGAGCATGACCATATGCTTTTTGCTTATTACTTGTTGAGTTTACAGCAGTGTGAAGTTTGTCCTGCACTTGTACTCCACTGGTCAAATTCACAACTGAAGTTTTGTTGGTTGATGCAGGTAGCACAGATGTGTACCGGGATAAATGTATTTTTGTACCACATCACCCCAAACACTGATTATCAGCCTGAGTTTGGTTTATATACTTGTTTTTTTTTTTTAAATAAACAATTCCTTCCTTTCTACTTTAGTCTTTCATTCTTTTGTACCATTTTCTGTGTTCCCTGAAGCCTAATATTTTTTTATTTTGTCCATCTTTACAGATTTGTAGTAAGGAGGCCATTGCTGCACTATTCCATTTCGATTCACATTCCTTCTTGTCATGAAATCTAGCCCTTGATCAGACCTGTTACACTTGAATGTTTTGTGAACTTTGGCTCATATCTTCAGCCTGCTGAGGGAGATGCAAGTCACGACTGGGCTTTGCAGGTGTGGACGTCCACCTCTTCGTGGCAGTCCCTGCAGTGGACAGCGCAGCACCAGTGGAACTTGCATTCACATTTGGTGGTGCGGCTCACGCGGGACGTGTCATAACCTCG
This sequence comes from Brachypetersius altus, assembly GCA_037974465.1. Taxonomy (NCBI): domain Eukaryota; kingdom Metazoa; phylum Chordata; class Actinopteri; order Characiformes; family Alestidae; genus Brachypetersius; species Brachypetersius altus. The sequence goes on from JBBPDB010000019.1 coordinate 3,346,382, forward strand.
GCCGCAGCACATCACCTCGCAGCTGTCGGCTCCTCGGGATGTCCGGTTGCACACGCGCCCGCCGGTGCCCACTGATCCTTCAACAGAAGAGACAGACAAATTGACTACAAGCACTCACCATTTGAACCAATTTTGAAGGGATGAAAAAGTGAAAAACTCCTGCAGCCACACTGTAATATTTGAACACTTCCATTTTAATTTGCTGTTGACAGCACACTCGCCTGTGGTTGGAGCAAAGACCTTTTTATACTCTTCTACCCACTTGTGCCTTAATTTTAGAGACCTGTTCCTATACTTTTAGCATTCTAAAATCTATAATAAAATCTATAATAAAAATTATGGGGATAAATAAAGGAAATAAACTGAGACCATTCAGCCCAATGATACAATATAATATAGGCCACCTTTTCTGAGAGACAGTTTGTATATACAGATGACTGCATCTGCATTCAACACACATCGTTAGACCTTATCTTATTAGCTGATGGCAGAATGAGCTGATACAGCACCTGCTAGGACAATAACTTGCAGCCTGCAGCTGTGGGCTGAGCTGTCGGCTTTAGTTGTCTGGCAGACGACTGCCAGTCCCCAGGCGTAGCTGTCCCAAAGAAGCAGCAGGGCTGTCTGCGCCGGGTAAGGAGATGACCGCTTGGTCCTTCATGAGATGAGGGACTGATGATAGGAGCTATCAGCCGCTGCCGTGAGTCTTCATCGCGTGCTCATTTCAACAGCTCTAATCTAGACAACCCCACCCGGCTCGGAGGCTGGCGCGGTGCTGATCGGCCGCTGATATCGAAATTGTTAAAGACCTTGTATCAACCCTGGCCTTCATACACCACCCTGGGAAAAATCCCCTCTGCTTTTGTGCGCAAGGGCCCTCAGAATGACGGCTACTGCTATGCAAACAGTCACAGACGATGTTGGCCTTTTCAGGTACACAAGGAGGGATTTATGTCAGCCAGCTTGCGTAACTCCAATTCAAATATCAGATTTGTATCAGATTTATAGCCATAATTTTTGGATCATGAATATGTTTTGAAGGTGAAGCCATGCCCCTCCCCCCAACCTGCACTATTCAAGCCTAGTTAAAAGAAACTTCACTCTGCTGGTAGACCCAGCCCTGATATGTCACTGCTGGTGTCTTGCACGCGATTGTGAGTAGGCAGGCATGTGTCTGGGCATGACCCAGCAGCCCCCCACCCCCCATCAGTACTGCAACAGGCTGGTATGCTGGGCTGATATTGGTTACATCATGGGCAGCCTCCACCAGAGGTGTGTCTGCTTATTGAATTAAGATGAAGGCAGTGCCAAGAGATGAGTTTAGCATGTGGGGCCATGGAAGGAGCTGGAAATTGATTTCACACTTTCAGGAGAAGAGCTATAGCATCTGCCCTCCTGGGACTGCCCTCAAACAAATTGCCTTCACTGAGGCTTTCTCACACTTAGATCGATGCTAATGCACTGTACAGTTTTGCTTCGGCACTGGCGTCTTAAAACAGTCCTGCCAGCATTTAGTCCTGGGTGCAAACCCTGACTTTAATGCCTCATGAGCGAGGAGGTTGACATAAATGATGTAAATGTGACACAGACCATAGCGGAGTTCTGTGTACATCAGTATATCAGTCAGTCCTGCATATTATTTATATATGACCTATTATGTTGGGAAAACATGATTCAAAGTTCATAAAAGTTACAAACACAGGCCTAAAGATCTTTCAAGGAGATCATCGTGTACCCTGTGGGAAGCTATGAGACATGACCTACCTCCCTAAGTATTCCTGCCTGTTCATGGCAGACAGCACAGAGGTGTGCTGGCGAGGGCAGTAATTTATAGCGGTTGCGCATAGGGATCGTGTTTCAGCTCCTGTGCTGTCCACAGATCTGTGGTAATGTGCCTTAAACACAGCGTCACCTGATAGCCAGGATCATCCGCAACCTGACAGGCACCCCCACCCCTCCCATTCCCCCACACAGGTACACCTGGTGTTATTCAGTACAAACACACGCTCACACATACAAACACACACGCACAAAAAAAGCAGAGCGAGATAGGGATAGTCTGCAGCCTCAGGCCATGGGGGGGCGGGTATGGGGGACGCCAAGTAACTGCATTCAGGTTACAGATTGGGTTATGACTATTGTGAATGTAATAGCCTGCTAAATGGCTCCCATTCTCTGATTACACTCTCTCTGTGTTTGGGGGCAAGACTAATGCTTTACAGATTGTCAGTGGAGTGTGGGAGGCACAGGCAGTAGAAGAACAAGCTGGGACTAACAGGGGCATGTGATACAGGCAAGGAACCCACATTCTGCCTCAACTTCTGCCATGCTTCTCTCCTCACACAACTAAGAACGTTTTGAATGTTGGCCGTACTTGTGCAGCGACATGAGCTTTGTATCAGTGTGTAAGGTCATTTCTTTACCTTGCATACTGTAACAGAACACTTGAGGTTGTGTATTAAAGCTGACAATCATTGCACTTATGATATTTCATCTTTAGCTCATCCATCAACATACAACCTTCTATTTCACAAATCTGGGTGCCCAACCCCAGTCTAGGAGTTCTATGACCTTAGAGGGTTCAAATAAAACACATCTGACACTCATTTCCCTGTAGACGAGGTGTGTTAGAATAGAACACTAGATCTCTAGGATTTGGCACCTCTGGCTAAATTAAACACACGCACCAGATTCGTGGTCCCATATGCAGTAGTCGGGAGAGTCTTCGAAGTAAACCAGGTCATTTTTGGTGGGTTTCTTGAACTTTTTGTAGGCACTGGTGAAGCCTGTCCCGTAGCGGTTCATCACCACCTGGACAGCGCTGTTGTACTTCTTACGCAGGTAGTCACCCGTCTGTCTGAAGTCGGCCATGGCCAGCCAGCAGGTTCGCACATTGCAGGAGCCGCTCACGCCGTGGCATTTACATTCCAGGGTCATGAAACGCTTCACTGCCTGGATAATGGGTGAGGGGGGGGGGGGGTATTTGGATTTTGCGAGACCATAACATATGTAGCTCACTTACAATGGCAGATTTTGCAATTGTGTTTTTCTCTCTGAAATCATGGTCTTAGATCACTGTTTCTCTTGGCCATTCCCAAATAGGACTGTGGTTTTGTGTTTGTATATGTAAGTTTGTGTGCAGGGTATGCTGAGGTACCCTCCTCCCAGTTCTGATAAAAGCTGCTTGGAGGCGTATTTGTGGGCTATACTACTGGGAACTAGGTTTGAATCGTAGGTGAGCCACCTGCTGTTAGCAGCTGGGGGTCCTCAGGAGCATAAAATATAACATTGACATTATAAGTTAAAGCTATAAGTTATAAGTCATAAGTTAAAAGGTGCTGCCCTTATTTACCAGCCAGCTAAGCATTTGTGTGACTGCTTGACAGATAGACAGAAATTTCATGGATATTTAAAAGGATGTGTGCAGGCCCAAGCATGGAAGGATGAAACCATGCTGCAATGAAACCTCTGAGACTGCAATGAGTATTAAATTTAAATTTACATATAGTCTCTGTTGGTCATTTTTTAGCATGTCCAACACTTCAGTGAAAGTCAAGCTATTTGAAAGAAAACAATGACTGAAATGTCAACAGCAAATGTGTCACTGCACTGGTCACAGTTTTTTCCATTCACAGCTTTACACATGATATGAATTCAGCAGTGCAATCTTATTCAAATACCAGTAATAAACTCTTTATGAATTATATGCACCATCCTTTTTATGACGCATTTTTATAACTAATTTTGTAATAACTAATAACTAATTTTTGCTTCAATCTTTCTCAACTATTATTTCTCACTAATTTTTCATATGAATTCAAGACAGTCTATTAAGGAATATAAAAAATACAACTCTTTTAGAGCGTTACAACCTCACAACAATGTGTCAGTTCATTTTTGCAGCAATTTGCTCTGAAGGGAAAGATGTAGAAAAAGAAAATTAAGTTTCATTCTTTAGGGACACCTGTTTGCTGTTTATTTACTTATGATTGTGACAGATCACAAGAATTTTCCTTTGTATAGTAATTACATGTCATTAATGACCTTTTCTGGATGTGCTGAAAATGACTATTTGAATGATAGTGAGATTAATTAAAGCTGAATATTAGAGATGTCATCCTTAAATAAAATAAATGAAACTCAATTAAATTAAATACATTAAAATAAGGCATTGTTGTAAATCAAACAAAAAAGTACCTTTCTTCCTGCGCGATTGTTATGTAGGTTCATGAGTGCTCGTGCATCCCTCTCCTTCCTCTCTTTGGCATCGACAAATGCCTGTGTGAACTTAATTGCATGGTCTACATGGTCACTGCAGCCACCCCAGTCAAAGGCCCCTTTGCTGTCTTGAGACGAGCCTTTTTTTCCCGGGTCACAGGAACATGTGTCCAGCTCTCCCTGACTGCAGGCCCTGGTCAGGGTGTGGACCATGCCTGCAGAGGAAATGGCATACACAAAGGCTGCCTCTCGACTGCCTAAGTGTCAGCAAATAAGAGATGCCATGAATGAAATAATCCTACTAACAAGCAGTTGCAAACAATTTACATTACACATTGGTCCTCTTACCCTAAATACATCCAAACACATTTTCCTAATGTTGCTTACTTTAGCTTCATGTAAGTTTCAGACACTGAATAACATAAGAAGCAAACGAAGCTGTAGTACAACTTCTGTTGTCTTTATTCTTTTCTTTATTTTTTATAGGTAACAGTGTCTCATACAGTGTCCTATACAGTGTCTTGGCAAATGTGTGATGATTTAGGCATGATGCTTCCATTACTCACTTTCATCTCATCGTTCAGTGAAAAACTACAAACAAATTTCAGACACCAAACATGTTTGGGCTGATTGAATATAAAAACTATTGTCTGAATCATAGTTTAAATACTGTATATTCACTTGGCCTAGAGAACTTCATGGAGAAGTCTGTGACATGATCTTGGTATTATATGGAAAACTTGTACTCTTCTCTCCAAGCTGAGTTTTGGTGCCTGATAAGAACAGACTCTACACTTGATCTTAGCCAAAAGGCACAGAGGCTTGAGAGCGCTGTTTGATGATTCGGAGAACACTGTGATGTTCCCTCTTTATCAGTTTGTCTTCAAAACAATGCTGTGATGTTGAGTGTATTCTTATTCTGTTTTAGGATCAAAGACACTACTACGTCTAAGAGATAAGGATGTGGTTCTCGTGAGGTATGTGTATAAGTGAGAGTGTTTCTGCTTATGAGTAAGCGAGACAAGGACGGGGAGGGGAAGGACAGGGAGATGGGGGGGCAGTCAAAGAGTGAGACAGAAGAAACATTAATTTCTGGTGAGAGCATGAAAGCGAGTTAGAACGAAAGCAACCGACTCAGCTGCCGAGCAGCAGCTCAACAGAAACAGGGGTTATGAGGTTTAGCGTTTCATTTGGGAGCTTTGTGGGCCTAAGAGAGGATCCGTGCCACCAAATCCCTGCAATTGTTCTAAATTAGCGCACTGACATTGACAATAAGTAGATTCTCATAGTGCCACAGAGAAATCCTGCCAATCAGGGCCTCCCCATAATGCCCTATAATGGGTCGGCAGCCTTTCTGGGAGGTCTGAATACCAAGCAAGAAGATTAAAGTCAGAGATTTAACCTAACTTTTATGTGCGGACCAGCTAAGAGGCCTGGGAGACTGGCCTTGAGTTCCTGTGCGGATGTTCCCATTAATATGATTTTACACAGGATGAGAGAATAGAGAGAGTACCGCTTAAAACCATGCTGTGTGTTGGACATTTCTGCCTGTTTGCAGGGATGGCCTGCAGAGAAATTTTAGAAAATTCATAGGCTCCACAATAGACCCATGCAAGATTTATTACACACTCTTGGATCCACATTTAAGAACCATGTGTGTGCTTGTTTGAGAACGGTGTGTGTGTGTGTGTGTGTGTGTGTGTGTGTGGATCCACAGTTTAGAACAGAGTAGTAGATTAGTCTCACAGTCAGTGGAGCGTGCATTATCCAGATTTATGAGCCTGACTAAAGACACTATCACAGTGGAGGCATTATGTGTACAGTATCTGTGTTGTCAGAAAAAGATTGTACCAACATACAGTATTCAAAACAATAGTTTAGTTGAGCAAACAAAAGAAATTTCATCCGCTGTATCAGGTGTTACTTTTCTGCAACAGGCCAATGACCCGACTGGGATGAGGAATTTCACTGTAGGCGCCATGAGAAGTCATGAGAATCCCCTGTATAATAGTTTTAACTGGAGGCGATACGAGCTCCACAGTATATGAGCTTACACTCACTTCAGAGGAAAAAAAACCTCTCCGCCCACCCCCTACTAAAAAAAAAAAAAAAATTCCCACCCGTTTTCCGACAAGTCCCGTCCTCATTTAACAAATAGTACTGGCTGATAGTTTATGGCAATCTTCACACAAATTCTTCAGATTTTTTTTTAGCATTCAATATGAATATACTCTAATACTCCTATATTTATTTTTGCGAGGCAATAACAGAAATAATTACACTTTGTGTGGAGCTGTTTTTTTTTTTTTGTTTTTTTTTTTTATAAAAGTATGTTTTATTGTATAATTGCATACTACTCATGCTGACAGTCCAGTGGACCGCTTGTAATAATTAACTGTTAGCCGGTCTTACTGCAGGTTGCGGGAAACTATCAGCCAATCCCAGGGCAGGAAACAGCCCTCTTCATCCATCCTGCATTTTGATTGGCTAGTATAGCATCCCATATAGTGCCGCACACCTCTATCAACCAATCCCAGCACGGATGGGCGGGACCTGTTTCAGTAATAGGGATGTAACAGAGGTGGATCCCCCGAGGGGCTGGCTGGACGCACCTCTGAGCAGAAGTTTCCCGAAGACGGTATGGTCCCGTTCCGCCGTGTTGCAGTTCCAGCGGTGGCTGTGGAACTGGTGCTGGCACTCACCGATCCAGTCCTTCACCCCGGCCCCGACGGCCTGCATGGCTCGGGGGTGCTGGCGGCACAGCTGGCGCTGTTTGTTCACCAGCCCGGGGATGTTGTCGCACATCACCTGCGAGCCCAGGGAGCCCATGTACCTGCATGACACATGAAAGGAAGAGATGGGAATCTCTCACATCTCCAATTTCCAGCCCAGCCAAGCTAGAACCCCACACAGGGAGAGTTCATCAAATGAAAGTCTGAATTTTCAAAACGACTAATTTATAGCACTTTAGCTATAACGCAGTCAGCATGTTTCAGGAGAGCAAAGTAAAAGCTGCTGTTTAAAATTATAAACAAATTATAAACTAAATCCACCCTTTGTTATAAATGACGGTTGCCCGATTGTCTGCTTTTTAAATGTTGTGCTTTTATATATGCTTTTATACATGCATAATATATGTGTAATGTGTGTGTATGTATGTATCTATCTATCTATCTATCTATATATATGCATTTCCCTTTATCTATAAATCACTCGTAATCAAAAATCTGACCAGCAAAAAACCGTTTCCAATATTATCAAGTAATAGCCCAGAGCAAACCAATCCAGCAATCCTAATAATAATATATAATCCTTAATATTTAATTTATATAATGCGTCCATGATTAAGCCAGGTTAAACGTCATAACAGTAGTGTTTCTCTGCGATACTCACCACCAAGACGAGTCGACCCTTGACGTGAACCAGCAGACTGCCACAGACAGATAGAAGCATATTCCACTTGGCAGAAAGTTCATATTACTAAACCCGGGTCGGCTCACTCATCCGCACGCGCCCTCGATGTAATGAAAGAGAACGAAAGCTGAATTCATAAATAAATACACAGCGTGTGTGTGCAAGTGATGCCGGGGTGGGATCTCCGTTCGGAAAAGCGCTCCTCACCGCAAAAGCATCGTGTGTGAGGGGAGCGCGCTCAGATCTGACACTGTCAGGCGCTGTGGAGAAGATCTGCTGCCTGAAGCTGCGCGATGGTCTCCTATCAGGCTGAAGAGTGGGCTCCCACAAGGGGTGGGCGCAGTCCTGCCTCAGGAATGAAGAGAAGAAATTAGCTGGCTGCGAGTATCTGTTCTGGCTTAACACTACCTACGGGCTGGCTTCTGTCCAACAGCCCAGTAGAGAATGTGCTCTAACGTGATCTGTCCGTCCATGTGACTTCAAAAAAAGTGAGATATCACCCTTTAGACAAGCACAGGACCAACACAGCCCCCCTGCTTTTAGTCTCCAACATCAGCTTTTGATGCTATGAAGAGTTCCAGTTCAGGATCATGTTTTTTTTCACAGCATTGTCCTGAGATTTTTGAGGCTCTGGTCTGGAGATGATGAGAAAGTGGATTCCACTAATTGCGACTCCTGTAGCTTTGTGAATGAAGGTCTGGGAATAACTGTGACCTCTTAGAGAAAGTAGATTCCTCTGAAATCTTGATATTTAGATCTGAACTGCTACACAATAAAAAGGACTCTAGTAGTCTTTTCCACAACCCATTTGTAATGTAATAAAACATTTTATTCGTAAAGACTGCAGCCCGCATATGGGATATGCACTCCATGTACTGAAGACAGAGACACAGAGACAGAGAGAGAGCCTTGATATGGGAGCGCAGCAGTCATTGCCCTATTTTCAGGCCTATTAAATGGTTCAGAATTTCTTCTAGGGCTCCACTGAAGACCTTGAAGTCCCTGACGACATGTCTCTGTCTTTTACTGCTCTGACCACAGGTCCTAGCCGACCAGGCCATACTGACATCATAACTTCACATTTGTTCTAGATCCAAGGTGTATGTAGTCTTCAGTGATCAGACTAGTTTAGTGGTTTGATTAATGTGCCACCCATATTATCATCTCAGACCATATACACACCAGCAGTCACTTCACTTATGAAACCTCTGACGCCATTAAAACGTTCACATCATGAAACTGCTCTACTCTGCATGACATGTCTCACCCTACCACTTATAAAGATCCAAATAGAAATATTTTCACATTCCATTCTAACATTTGGCAGCATTAAAGCGTCTCGATTCCACCTGTTTCCCAGTGTTGTGTGATTTGCACGGCAGGGGCCCAAACTGTTCTCTGGACGGGTGCCACAGAAGAATCACTTTTGGTTCTCTAAAGACCTTTCAATAAACTGTTAAATATAATCATTTTTTGGATTGGAGACCTCCAGAAGTGAGAAACCTTTTAAAGCGTCTCAGTATAAAGCATTTTTATACCCATCTCATATCAAGTCAAACATTTAGTATTTTGAAAATGTTCATTTTCTCTCTAATTTAAGCTAGATCCTATTCCTGTTAGACTGAACTTTTCTAAAACATACTGCTACCAACACAGAGAGGGTGAAGGTAAGCAAAATTTTCCTTCAAATGATGTAAAGCCAGCACCATTTATCATCAAAAGAAAACACTGGCGGCCAATTATTTTACATAATGTTTTCCAATGCTGGTACAGGATGCACACTGTCCTGCACATTTGAAGTCTTTTCCTGGCTTCAACACACCCACAGCTGTTAATGAGCTGATTAAATGGATCAGGTGTGTTGGGAGCAGTGAAAACACTTCGATATGCAGGACAGTGTGATTCCAGGACCAGGTTTGGTAATACTGAGCATTGGGAGAGAGGGAGGGACCCCATACCCACACAGAAAGAGCAGAGACCAATTATGCTTGCTACAACTCCCACCCATGAAGGGCTGTGGCTTCGCTGGGGATTAAACTCACATGATAATGACAATACCGATGTTTAGACAGTTGGCTGCTCCTGAGCCCAGACTTTAATGGTCAAAAATTGTGCCTTTATTTTTTAACTTGACACATGAAAGCGGTAGCACAAAAATGGCAGCAGTAGTCCTACTCCAAGGACTGCCAGTGCAAGATTTCTCCGGACTCGCCTCCTCCTGCTGGAGTGAGATTTGTGTGGAGACAGATGGAAGGAGTGCTCCGTGGGATCCATCTAAAGGGCAGCATCACATGGTTAAAAGAACGATTCATAGAAAACATAGATTACAGAAGTTTCCCCTTAAGCCAAACACAGCCTGAAGTTTGCTTCTTTCATTTTGCAAGGAAGGAACTTCAAGGCTGATACACCTCACAAGAAATGAAAGTGTGTCTCGCATAAAATCTTTTGGGATGACTGATGCATAGTTCCTGGGAGAAATTATGTACAACTAATTTTTCAGCTGATTCAAGTTATCTAGAACAACATAATGGAATTATGATCTGGCTCCTAGATTGTGCAAGATAATAGTATGAAATAAGGATAAAAATGTGAAAAAGTTGTAATAAACAACAGAGTAGTAATACATAATTTAAAATAAATCAATTATGTATTTTCACACTGAAGGCCAGATGAACAAAGTTTTTAACACCAGGTTTCCTCTCTAATTCACCCACCACACTAATTTTTGCATACTTCTAGTTTGGCTGTAAAGAAATTGATCGATGGCTCACAGTTAATTGGCTTTTTTCTTTAATAAAAAAGCAGACATTGTTTAGGCTAAACGAAACATCAGCCCATTTCCAAGACTTTCTACTAGCCAAATTAACAATATTAACAGCAAGTATTTTTTGATGGGCTAAATTGGCATTTGAAATTTATAATGAAAAACTGCCTTAAGTAATAAAGAGGCAAATAAAGTGCTGCAAGTAACAGAAATCTGGCTATTTGGCAGAATTATGCGCAACTATTCTTAGTACATTTGTAGCAGCAGCATTTCTACAACATAGACGCTCACATTATTAACATCATAAACGGGCCAAAATAAAAAAAGAAACTGGACGACTGCCAAACATGATTCCGGTCTTGGGCAATTCCTAATGTGCAACGACTGATGCATTTTCTATTTTCCTCTGAACTTACTTTCAGTTCCACTCAAATAACTACATTTAAGTCACACTAGTCCAGTTCATAAATATTTAAAATTGCCACTGTCAGATAAAAACTTCATATCTGTTAAAAAGGGAAATCCCTAACTTTCAATGTAATATAGTAAGACTTTATTTTAAAATCTTTTTGGACTGTTTCTATCAGCCCATTTCTATCAGTTTCTATCAGGTTTCCTGGGGAAGGGAAAAAAAACAAAAGAGGTGCATTTAATGTTCATTATCTTCTGCTAATTTATTTGGATGGAGCTCATCAGAACTTCAGTAATATTTGCAATGTGATTTCCATTCACATTTATAATGAACATTAAGAGAATACAAGAAGACAAAATAAGGAAATGATAATGAATTTTTAAGGCTATATTGTCAAATTCTTGCTCAATAGACCACCACCGCATTCTGAAATTACTACTACCACCTCAGGCTGCTTTTCCTCACTGTGCTGAGATTGATGAGATCCGTAGAAATGCTCTATGGTCTTCCTGAGGAGCGCTAGCAGATAAGATAAACCACATCGGCTCGCATCTCCTCTCGGCACGCTGCCAGTCTATCCACATGGCCTCCATTTGCTGTCAGATTCCAGCCTGACACAGGGGGCACCCTAACTGCCCTCTACCAGCGCCCACCCTTCATGCTCCCCGTCTTTACAGAAGAGTCTGCGCTGCTTCTGAGTTATGAGCTGTGAAAGCTTCTGTTGTCAGCCTCTGTCCTCAGTGGATTCTCAGCACAGAACTAAAGTACAAAGAAATGTGGAAGTTACTGACCTTTTCAAGGAGGTCCCTGAGACAGGCCACTTGTCTCTGCAGGTCTCCAGACTGAACAACAAGCTCTCCGCAAATGGCCCGAGCCTCCTTCTTCGGATCCCAGGTCAGAACGAGCTGCAGAGCCAAAAAGAACATAACTCCATAACTTCAAACATTTTTACTTTTGTCCTTTTTTTGAGGGGACATCAAGCAAGGTGCCATATTTGGAAGAAAAAAAAGTTTGACAGTCTACATGAAATCCACATGAGAGCACAGTGTGGGTACAGTCAGCAGCATCAATTCAAAAACATGTTATTAAAGTGCTACTCTGCATTGAAGGAAAGTGCAGGGCATTTATTACTACACAGTAATGAGGCGCAGCGTTTTCAAAACATAAAAAAACTGTGGTTAATCATTTTAAAGGAATGGCATATACGGGTTAGGAATGATCATATTAAAAGCACATAACCACACGAATTAATACCAAGGATAATGCAGAACAGACAAGTCTGTATGAGGGTGGGTGATATAAATATAATGCATCACAATACGGAGTTCTTTTGATCTGACAAGTAACACAAAAGGAAACAAAGGTGCCACATTTAACACGGTGTGGTACATATCAGTACATACACTATCTCCTTTTTTCTTTATTACATGGAAAACTAGATCTTAAGTGAGAGTAAACACACTTCAGAGGGGCTGCAGGGGAACCTGCTGATGACGTCTTGCACCGTCTCAGTTAGATAAGAGCACTGCCGACTCAGGCTGATCAGAAATTTACACAGCTCCTCACTCCTGAAGGAGAAAACAACCAACACACTCTAATTAGCATGAGACATTCTGAGATGCATTAATGGTGGATGAAGTGGTTTGAATGCACATGTATATAAATAGCTAGTTAAGCTTTAGTCTTTTTCAAATCTCTTAAGCATTATGGAGACATAACATTTTGGTAAGCATGTCGGCTTTACATCTCTCTCTCATGAGTTCTGAACAAACAGTAATCTTATGCATATATTTCTTTAGTAATGAGCAATATTCATTTGGTGACAGCATTCTTGAAGCACTTCTGCCATCACTTATCATGTCAAAGCCCTGTAATGGCTGACAGAAACCCAGCAATGTCGATATCGTTATCTTAACAGAGCATTTCCCCAAGCAGCCGTTTTCTTCTCCTAACACTCTGTCAGAGGCTGTGGTAAACACTGTCAGACTCTGTGGAGTTACTATCTCCCCAAGACGGAGAGATGGGCTCTGAGCGTTGCTTTGTTAGTTTTTCTTTGACCGAATGAGTGATAGGATCTCACGGGACGACTAAGTGCTGGGTAAGAGCCACCGTCCTAACAGGCACCACACGCAGATCCATCCTCCTACAGCGAAGGCACGTGTACAGGCAGCAAGGCAGCATTCCAAAATTCCAATTATCTAAGTAAGTGTTGTTTTAGGGTCTGATATCATTTTATATACTTTCTAACTGATCCTGATCTTTCAAAATTAAATAAATAAAAAAAGCAAAACAAAAACAATTCATAAAGTATTGAACAGTAAATTAGTGCAAGGAAATGGCTTCTCCATACAGGTAACTTATGAACTTCAAACGGTGTGGCACATGTTTATATACATCCCATTAGCCAGGAAACCAACCCTTGCCATGAATTTTGGCGTACCTCTATATCCCTTTACTGTGTGTTTACAGACGACCTCTCAAGAGAGGATTTAAATGCAGAATTTAGTGTGTGTCCCTGTGCCCTTACTGTACACCCTCAGGTTTGAATAAAGAAAATCACAGATTGATTAGCTTCATTAAGTAAAGACATGGCAGTTGGGCCAACCGCTCACAGCCATCAGTCAAAACATGGAGCATGGAGAAAACGCACTCATTCAATCCTCACTTTACAAATCATTACTAGAGCTTAAACCATTAAGACAGTTTTTAAAGCAAACACTGTGGAGATACTGTGTCCTCCTGCTTGAAACAATGAGAGTCTGGCGTGATGCTCAAGACTACGAGGAAATTTTCCTTTGATACTCAGCATAGCTACTTAGTGATCCAAGATAAAACCAAGATAATTTCAATGGGTCTTACCCACTATCTATGTTATCAAGCTGTGTCAAGGTGTCCATTTCCACTCGATCAAGGTGCATCTCCTCAATAGCATCAAGAACCTTCTTTTGGTCCTCAGTGTCTCTTATTCCAATCTAGGCAGAACCAACAAACGTAGTGGTGGATATTTTTTTATAGATATTGTAGTTTTTAATGATAGGTAAGTTCATCATATATAGTAAAACAAAACAAAAAACAACATTTCCTCAGAATGGCATAAAGTGTAATAATGATGCTGCAGCACAATGAACACAAAGGGCTTAAAAATGCAGATAAACCCAGCTACCTTCCTGGAGTTCCAAAGCACTACATAAAGAATAAGTTGGGAAAGCATATTGCAACATCCTTAAAAGACCTTATGATTATAGTGGTACCACCACCATAACCACAACACTCCATCAATCATTAAACCCGCATAACAGCAGATCTTTGCGCTGCATTTATCCCAGACACTTCCAAAATCTCTGAGCCATTGCTGCTTAGGGTAATTCATGGAATGTTATCAAGGTGTGGCATGAAACTTATTTGTGAGACCACCCACATATAAGACACAAGAATTTGTTTTAAACATATAAATGTTTGCAATAATACTCCATTAAAGCCTTCTCTAATATGTTTTTATGACGTGCGAGAGTGATGGGTCATTCATTGTGGGTCTACCTTTTCTAAGTCATCCTTTTCCATAGTCATCAAAGAGCTCCAGGTGATGTCATTCTCCTGACAATACAGTGCAGAAAATAATTAACAATGCATATATCTGTGTATGTACCCAACATAATGTATTTGTCCACTATGAATAAAAAAGCTTAATGAGTCATGGAGAATTGATTTAGGTATTGAGTCACTGTCACAAACATGTATTAGAAAATCAGCCGAGGCCCTACATGCCATAGCACTGAGCGGTCTGCTCACCTTCATGATATCAGCGAGGTACTCCAGGTTCAGTCCATGCAGAAGAAGCTCAATATCACAAAGCGAACTAGGAATTCATGCAAAAATCACATTGAGTGGGTTACATGCAGAGAAAGAATTTCACATTGTTCACACTGCGTGCTGTGGTATGGTGAGGTGTGTTCATGCGTGACTATAAAGGGCCATTTTGTTTCATTATGCTTCACTCTCAGTATTTGTCTATGGTGTCGTTTTAACTTGTCACCACTAGAGGGCATCATAGCCTTAGCCACAGTTTGTGAAAAACAGACATGACCGTACCTGTTTTTTGAGGCAGATGGAGGCTCAGGGTTTTGGTTGAGAAATGTATACTCTGTTTCTGCTTTGGACTGCTTTGCACCGTTTTCTGAGTTAAGAATTCTGGAGATCTGTTGAGATATTGCTTAAATATACATTCAGCTCTCCCTGGATTGCAATAACAATAACATTAGCACAAATATCTTACAACTTCAAAAAGTGAGGTATAGCATTTCCAGCCAACACACCAACAAATATATTTTGTGCCCAATCTAATAGCATTTGAATTTGTTTTTCAAATACTATTAGATTGGGCTACTCGTGTTATAAACAAGAGCTGCTAAGTTTTAGTCCCACTTGACAGATGAGGTAAAGTAAGGCCTAAGGTCATAGGTCAAATACCTGAGGATGTTTGAAAGTTCGGGCCAGGTCAGCTGCTGTGTTCCCTGCCTTGGATTTGATGGACTTGTCAGCTCCAAGCAGAAGCAGCTTTAGAACTGCATCTTCATGTCCGTACTGCACCGCTAACATAAGGGCCTGAATATCACAGGATGTGTTAGAGACCATTCTGCAGGAAAACTTGTGATTTGCAAACACCAAGGGCAGTCATGCATGCCAGACTGACTGAGATACAGATTATCATTTTTAATACTTAAAGTGACTAGTTTATTTTTCTTCATTATAGCACTTATTTTCTGATTTATGCATCAGCTGCATTTTGTTTTTGGATACCATAATGTTCCCTCTTGTTTATTTCCAGCAATTTTGCTACAGCTATACTATTTTCCAAAACAGTACCAAGTTGCCCGTATATTATCTTCAAGACCTGGCATTCATTCCACAGTTCCAGAAAGGTCAGCAGAATTGATAAAGCTGCGTGATGCTTACAAATACAGTAATCCCCCAGTTTTATGCGGACCAAGAGTCACGGATTCAGCCACACCAAACTCGTTTTACACACAATTCCCCACGATAACACGGAAACTGCAGATATCCTCCGCCTTTTTTTGTGGCAATAAATATTTTCTGGGTGTTTTCACACAAGAGGACTTAAGTTCGATTGATCTCCAGGAGACCTTGCCAACGAGCCCTCATTTGTATTTTTAGCTCGAGTATATCAGGGATTATTCCCCTAAATATGTTCTCGGAGCACAAGCCGTTTTCTTACCGTGTAGCCACCGTCATCCTGAAAGTCCAGCTGTGCTCTGTGGGATACAAGCAGATTGATCACCTGACAATAACCCACCCTGGCAGCCAGCATCAGACACGTCATGTGGTTTCTAGCCAAGGACAAAAAGCAAATTAGCAAGTCACAAAGTCACCCTCTGATTTGAGTTTGCTTGTAAATACAAACCATTTGTACACAGCAAAACTACATTAGATAAGCAGTTCAGCAAAAAAACAAAAAAGAAAAGAAAATGAAAAATAACCTCACGATATGGCATTACAATATAGTTTGGGAAACTTTCTTTACTTTGCTAAAAATAAAACTAACGCTATGAACTGCAAACCATTTTGACAATAACAGGGCTGGAGAGGATGAATCAAATTCCTCCATTTTTATATTAATATATATATATATTTAAAACTGATCTGAATACTTCTGTTTTATGTTACTTAACCTCATGTAGGATCTGAAAAAGAAGCTATTCAGAAATTGACTAATACATATAACTAGTATATATATATATATATATATATATCTTTTTTTTTTTTTTTTTTTTTGCTTTTTAACTTTAAAACTAAGCAATAATTCTTTGCTTGTGTGGCCACTGCAGGGAGTGTGTGACTCATTTTTACAGTACTACTGTGAAAAGCAGAACCACTCAAACATTACACAGCAGAATGAGGTGTGAGAGATGTAGACTGGGCCGATGGGAATGTCATTCATCACATTAACCGACATTTCCCCAGAGAAGAACTGAGCTTTACATCACGAAAGGGTGAGGGAGGGCATCATTATTCCTCAACATGACACTATCTTACAGCCAGGTACGCACTTCCTCTTCAGTGACAAATGTGTGATGGCTTCACTGCACCTTTTCCCAGGCTGTAGACGGGAGCTACAACAATCAGGAAGTTTGCCGAATCGACAATGGTCAAACACTGTACTGCTATTATTCTGCATTTTGGCAAAGCAATGCCAACTAGGAGTGTCACAGCAGGACACAGGTGGACTAAATGAATACCTCTCACAGTCAGAGCATCAAGGAATAAATCTGAAATCACGTTTTGTGTGTTTCTTTGCATCCTTGATCTACAACTAGTTATAACGTTTCACCTGATTGCGGTCTCAGTCTTCAAAAGCAGTTTGAGGAAAAAAAAACTGTAGCTTGGGCTGAGAATGCTAATGCTTGTGGACAGGATGATGGTTTAGTAAGTTGGTTTTTGTAGCCCATAATATTCAGTCCAAATTTGATGCATTTTAAGAGCTATTAATGAATTATTAACTGGATTTACCCGCCAGTTAACATCCTGGTTTAATTAGAAGCACAAAATCGAATCTAGATGACTACACTGGTATATATATAGTCCATGCATTGTCAAGGTGCTACTGCGTTTCTGTATGTTTCAAACATGATGCATGGGATATGCGTCACTTTCACCACCATGATCTATACAATTTCACAAATTTGAGACAATAAATGCCCTTATTTACTGATCATTTATTGAAGTCTGCATCCTGGATTACTGATTTCACACCTCCCCATTCAGTAAATGTGTCCAAAAGTGTTATCAACTGAACTTTGAACATCAAATTGTTTCCTTGAGCTGTTTTTATCACTTGCTCTTCCTTCTACTGAGAAACAATGAGAGGAGAAGTAGCATGACACTGCAATTAAGACAGTCAATTTTGTGGAAATGAAGAGAGTGACAAGAAGGGAAAGAAACATTTCAGTAGACTATTCATCTTCATCTACACGTAACACCTTCAGGAAATAGTATTTACACCCTCCTTTGTGGTTCAAAGGTTGAAATAGGTGGAGAAAATAGATCGTTTCAGGGGAAAAAAAGGGAACCTTTTAGACAGCAAAATATATAGATGCTTTAAAGAATCTTTCACTGGAATAAAAACAATTTTTCTATTAAGTGATTAGAGGAATTACAGACCATATAAACTGTACCAATGTGGTACAAAAAACAGAGCAGCCCTATAAATGACTTCAGTGGAAAGAAATCTCCTCTGTAACTTGTCTTGACTAGTCTAACCCTTTGCAAAGAGACCAGCAATTTGACGGACTTGACAATGAAGAAAGCCTATGTAGCAATACTTTTCAGTTATGAGTATAGGTATAGGTTCAGTTTTAATATTACAAAGGTTGAGATTACAAAAGCATCATAGGCTTATGTTACGCAAAATTAAGCTTCATGAGACTGCTTGATGAACACACAAGCATTCAAAAGGTTTTATATTTTAACAACAGAGTAAAATGTACTGTACGTTTTTTCATTAAACAATCTTACACTAAGTACAGGATGGCGGCACACTTGACCTAAATAGGCAAAGAAATCACAAGGCATCTCTCTAATAATCGATTAACCTAATAACGCCCACTCGTAAAAAGTGCTTTTACAGTATTTACAACTTGAGCAGTTCCTGAAGTCATCTAGCTGACACATTTGAGGAAAACAGTAAAGGAACAATGGGGCATCTATAATTCTTTTAAAAACAGTGTGTGTCTAACATCACAAATTCACTTTAGTTTTCTGTTCAGAATGCTTATTATTATTATGATGATGATGATTATCTGTGATATTTTTTGTAACATAGGACTCATGATACTTAGGAGGTAACAAGGGAGGAAAGGTCTACCACTGAGTCACTAAGAATAAACTACGTGACATGACACAAGGGAGTGAATGGTGAGACAAAAAGGTAAATGACTAGATACAGTAACAGAGACACAGGGCACTGTGGGAAAGAAGGGGAGTGTGGATGAGACCCAGACTGCATCCAGTCTACGTTCCTTTATTCTGCCTGATCTGTAGACCATGAACACTCTAAACTTATTGGCAGAGCTGACTAGTATGTGGATGCACACCGCTAGCAAGATCAAGCTGCGCAGATAGAAAATTCATTCAGCTATTTGGACACAAGTGCAAGTATCCCTGAACCACTCATTGATAATTTTGTAGCCTTTGACCCCAGTTTCATGCTTGCCTCAATTCCGGGCCTACTGGTACTTGGTAAAAAGATCCAACAGGAAATAATGCAGGCGTGCAACATGTCAACACTGTTGCGAGTGCACTGCATTTTGTTTACCAGACTGGTTCTGGAAATGCAGCTGTAGCAAAATGCCAGACAAGTGCATGGCCTTCAGAAGGCTGGAGAGAGGGGCAGTGTTTGACAACATCCATCACTTACCCGCTTCCCTCTGGATCTTGTTACCGTTCTTCAAATATTTTGTCTGGACAGGATACAATCACTTTCTTACCAGTCAATTGAGAAACATGCTTGTTGACATTGGGTCATGTGCACAACTTTGGAAGCAGATGATAAGCAGCTGGGGGCTGGCCGGAAAGGTGCTTACTGTCCCAGAGTGCACTGCAAGTGCACAGTCACCCCTTTATCTCCAACATTACCCAACCTTACAAGGCCCGAGTTTGTTTTCACACATTTTAAAATCAGGGCCTTCAATTAATAACTTGTCATACCTCTCTGTGGTAAACCCACGTGCCGCTTAGAGCTTGAACACACACTGTTTTGTTACCTGTTGTAGACATTTGGGTCAGCATTGCGACTCAGTAGCAGAGCTACACACTTGGCGATTTTGTCCTCACTGGCACAGTTTGCTGTGCATGCAGCCATCAGCACAGTATAATGATCTGGGGACAAGAAAAGACGAGAAAATAAAATCTTGTTAAACGGCCTTTTATATGTAGAACAATTTTCTTTACTTTAAATGAAACAAAAGATTTATGTAGTATGTTAACACTGATGCAAGTTAGAGATAATATAATACCCACTTCAACTCACATAGAACCTGCAAGAACAATCTTTGAATTCAGTGTTGCTGTTATGTCACATGAAGCAACATCCCCACCAATTTAACCTAAAGCAGTTTATATCCACCCATTCACAGTGAAGGAGCACAATACAGCACAGCCAATCAGAAACAATTTGCATTCATCAGTGTGCCAGCTTAGTAAATAGCCTGTATCATTTAAAAGGATAAAGAGGACCAGTGAAAATAAATGGACATTTTAATATATGAATTACTATAAAATGTTGGATATGGGCCATTTAATTGTGCTAATAAACAGAAGGCTATATACACTAATCAGCCAGATCATTCAACACCCATCACCCTTTTCAGCAGCACTTTTGCAGAACCAGGAGGGCTAACCTTCGCTTACCACAACTCACAAGACCTGCAATTTTAGAGATGCTCTAGCTTCTGCTTTTATGAAAGTCATAGAATCTTTTGCTTGCCTATTTTTCTCACTTCCAACACATCAACTTCAAAAAGTGACTGTCCACTTGCTTCTTAATAATGTAGCTGCACTATTTCTTGATGGATACAACTATATTACAAAGAGAAAACACTAAATTGAGATTATTCACACCGCTATAGAGATTTGAGGTTATTTTCTATAAATTATATTATTTTTGTCAAAAAGCTGTACATTTGTTTTTTTCAAACTTGCAGGCAAACACAGAGCGCCCATAGAGCTCAGAATATATTTATTTTTAAATGTACCCAATTCAAAATGCATGACATTAATGTATGATAAGATTGTGAGTACTGTAGTAATACTGTTTATATTTCAATGCAAAAACCATTATTCATTTAGTCCTAATATGATGATGAAACCACAATCTCAGAGCCACACACTCATGCAATTTTCCACATTATACTTCTAACCGTACAGGTCAAATGTTATCACATTCCAATGGCTTCTCACAACAGTAAGATCCAATTACCCAATGTTTAAGATCTGGTCACGTGTCTCCACATGGTAATTCAGATGTTGTATTGTTGTAAGGAGACTGCAGATTTATTTGCTGTGATTAGAGGTGGGTTTAGACTACAGTTGCACTGCTTGCTGAGGCTAGGATGCAGACTCAGTCTGGTTGCGTCTGCGGTGAAGCAAGAAAATAAATAAAGCGCCGGTGTTGGGCAAACGCAATGACGCCAGCATCACGCTCTGTGTACTGGCATTATCAATCACTTCAGCATTCTTCTCCCTCTAAGCGGAACACAGGCTAGGAAGCTAGGAAGTGGCGGCTGCTTTCACGTTTAATTATTTCCTTCCAGTGCCTGCAGCTCATCAACACCCCCACCATTCCAACACTCCACACAAACACTGGACATGGTAGAACTGTCTAAATTACTTCACTCACTCTACCAGCAACATCCTATTTCACAGGGACCTCCAGCTGCGTTCAATTTTTAAGAGAAACGTAAACGTGACGTGTGAACTGCAAACACACCGCTGTATTAATCGCATGTTTTCAATAGTTCCTCTTTTGCGTCACAGCCATTAAGTAATGGCAGATGAAGCACACTAAAGAATGCTCTGCTTGGTTGCCATCTTTTTTGCTGACACATGGACTAAAATGAAAAGAATATGCACTCACCTACTTCAATGTAAAATGTGTTCATGAAAAGCAACCCCTGGTTCCAAAAAGGATTAGGTCTAGCTCAGCTCTTTTGATATTGCAGGGCTCCTTCCTTATGGCTATTCCAAAAATCCACAATTCCAGAGAAAGTCATAAGGAGGTCAAGGGATACAGTGCCAAAGAGATTGCTCCATGTCTCACTTCCTTCCTCTACTCAATTTATGGTTCAAAAAATTTTTGATATAAAAAATTAGTGACAAATGTAAAAGACAGCCTTTTAGTAGTCTGGATTCCAGGTTATGTTTTCTCTTACAGGCTCACTTCGGGTAAAACATCTTGTCCTTCTTGTAATGCACTTCAGCCAGTAAACTGCAGGACTAGGCTTTGTTAAGATCTTGAAACATTTAGGGCTATGATGTTGATGTGTTGACAGGGGATGGAGACTGGTGGGAAATGAGGAACATTTTGGTTTGTGGGGGCGGTGCGCTGCTGCTCTCACCTTGCCTTCCCACCATATCTAAGGCTATTTATAAAAACCTTTTTAGCTTTAGTGTAAACACACCACAGCACACGTTATGAACAATGAGATTCTTTCTCTGCATTTAACACATTCACCGAGTGAAGCTGTGGGCAGCCAGGAACAGTCTGGCAGTCCTGGGATTCAAATCCACAACCTTCTGATCACAGGGGTCACTCTGGTCTAACCTCTAGACCAGTGGTTCCCAACCTTTTTTCCTTGAAGCCCCCCTTGCCTGGGTCCAAGACCCAGGCTCCCCCAACCCCAACTCATAAACGCCCAAGAAGAATAAAATGATTAATTACTTTTTTGATTAATAACTTTTATTGCAAATAATAAACAGCTGTTGTAGGTTTTTGTTCTTATACAGACATTGGGATTTTATGTATTTAATAGGTACAAATATAATGTTGGTAATGTCAGTGCAGACAAAATTGTGTGCACCCCATGGATCTCTAGAGCCCCCATTAGGGGGGTCTGGTCCCCAACCTTTATTTCGTCACAGACCGGTTTAATATCAGAAACTATTTTCACGGCCTGGCCTTTAAGGAGTGGCAGATAAATATACGTATATTACACAAATAAATGATACGCATAAAAATATTTTACAAATACAATAATGGGGTATCTTTAAAATATAATAAACGTAAATGCAATGTGTACTCGCAGCTTTATTAACAGCATTTTCATAACGAGCCGACAACATAACGGGTAACATCAAGGTTTTGTTTTTTTGATTTTCTGTGCAGCCTGGGGGTTGGGGGCCACTGCTCTAGACCACCAGCAGCCCCACTATTACTAATGTTAATTAATGAAATAATGACATTAATGAAATTAATAATTTATGATATATAGAATTAACAAAAAATTTATTGTAGTTTGAACTCAATTTTCATGCCCATATCCTTACTGGACTGCAGATACAGATTAATGTCATGTCCTCAAGGCTACAACACCTCACAGACAGGTGCAGCTTTAAAAATAGTGAATCGAGAAGTCTTGCAGACAAACGCTGCTTTCATAAGAATTCATCTAGAACGAGAGGCATGGAAGAACGTAGTATTTCACCTCTGCTGAAGTTTGCACTGGCACCATGGTCCAGCAGCAGCTTGGTCAAGTCATAATTGGCCACATGTACAGCGCACATGAGGGGAGTCCATTCAAAGCCCAGCCGTGTCTCCACGTCTACTCCTGACAGAGAGAGATGAAAGAGACTCATGAGGGATATTTAATCACGTTTGCAAAAGGGCCAGCAGGACTGCAGGTTATCATTCCGACCAAGCAGAGAGACAAACCTTTTCCTTCCCCCCCCCCCATGGTTTAATCGGTTTGTCTAAATCTTCAAGCTGTTGATTGGGTTTGCTCTTGTTTGAATGAACACCTGCACACAAATATAGGTTTGAGGTGATCTTAAGGACAAGATCTCCACAAACCTATATGGATTTCTTTGAAAACCTTAAAGGTACATCCTCTTTCAAAACCTAAAACTACATCTCATTTCCCTTCTGCTGATTAAGGCACAATATGGGTTGGTTTTGCAATCAGGGACAATATTTTCCATGACTAGGCTTAATCCCTGCCTGGGAAACCGCTACTATGGCCTGGTTTTGTTTGCATGGAAACTACTTCAAAGATGGAGTACTGCAGTCTGCTCATCCAACGTTCCGTCTGAAATCAAGGGTGTCCCCCATTTGCCAAGTTTTCCAGTAATGCTTTGGAACATTGCTCAGAAGACTGCATTTAGCCACAAGAGCAGTAGTGCCAGATCACAAACACCTTTTCAATTCTACCACCGGGAAGCTTTAGACCCCTAAACCTGGGGACTTGTCTTGGTGATCTTGGGTTTATGTGCCTAGGAGGGTCAAATTCTGAATATGCATATTAGAACGTATAGTATAGTATGTAAAACTGTGGACACCAACCACTCTCCAAGAGTATCTGCACCCGATCCACATCGCCAGCAGCGATGGCTCTCTTCAGGACACTAACCTGGTCATCAGTGGGCAAAGTCGACCCAGACACCTAAAAGAAAGCTGAGTCTGGTAAGGTTGCTAGAGTTACCTGGCCTAGTAATGGGTTTCCGGATCTGACTAGAGTTAACTTAAGAGCTCGGCTAGCTACTAGCATGCCACGTGTTGTGGACATTTTATAACATTTCAGTGAATCGTACAACACATGTAAACACGGACATTATGAGTTTGCAAAAAAATACGTTTTAAAGCAATTCTATATCAGTTTAATTAACATGCAGCGCCATGTTGGTATGCAGTGTTTTTGAACAGTTGAATGTCATTTTTTGCACAACTAAAGCATGAACATACTCATGGAAATTCCTTAAATGTGTGTTTAACTGGGACAGTTTACATTTGTGTCTTATTGTGACAAAAAGTTCAGTATCTTGACGTTGATTAACCAGTGCCCGCGCTGTTCCATTCATTAACTAGCCTGCTAATCCGGTAGCTATTCAAATCCACACAAAATAAACAAAAGCAAAACCAAGTACGTATTACATGTTACACAACCTCTTTTTCTTGATTCGTGGTACAACTAGAGTGGTCAATATCCCACTCGTCATTACTGTCTCCACTCTCACCGCCCCCAGGGAAGCCGTTCTCGATACTGCTGACTGTTAACATCTTGAACTAGAGTGGGCTCCAGGGCAGCAGCGGCTCACCTTATAGCGAGCAGTCGCGGGGAGGGGCTGAAAACCTGGCACGGGGCTGTGGACCTGGACAAAATCCTGTCCCAAATCACACAACTCTGTACTTCACATACTACACCATTTAATGCATTTCTTGTGCACGTGTACTATTTTTATACACACTATTATGGGTAGATCTTTGTAGTTTGGGACGCATCCATTCTATTGCCTTTCAGTCGAATTTAACACGCCAAAATACACAATATACTGTACACAAAAGTATTGGGGCACATCTCTTAATTACTTATTCAGGTGGCCCCAAACATCAAGTGAAGGGCAACCCTAATGCTTCAGCATGCAAAGACATTTTGGACGGCACCATTGCTCCAACTTTGTGGACACGGTTTGGGGAAGAACCTTTTCCATACCAGCATGACTGTGCCCCAGTGCACAAAGAAAAATCAAAGACATGGTTGGATGGCCCGCACAAAGCCTTGACATCAACTGCATCCAGCACTTTTGGCATGAACTGGAACGGTCTACCATCAGTGCCTGACATCATAAATGCTCTACATAATGAATGGGCACAAATTTCCCACAGAAACTTAAAAACCTTGTGGAAAGCCCTCCAAGAAGAGTGGAAGCTGTTATAGCTGTAAAGGGGAGAGCGACTCCACATAAAAGTCTATGTATTTGAATGTAATGTCATTAAAGTCCCTTTTGGTGTAATGGTCAGGAGTTCCAATAATTTTGTCTAAATAGTGTATTTGGCTAAAATATTCTTCAATTTTAAGCCTGATCTTTTTACAACAGTGGCTTTACAAAGCTTCGTTTTTATTAATGGAAATTATACCTGTTATCAACCCTGACCTTTGTCCCTTGTCATGCCTCCAGTCCTATTAAGCACAAGTCATACCAAAACATTTTAAAGACAAAATTGTTTTCTTGTGATCTTTGATCACACCACCATGCACACACTAATACACTAAGTGGTCAGAGGTATAGGAACACCAGAGAAATTACACCAACATGGATTTCAATGACATTGTATAGAAATACACAGACTTTAATATGGAGTTGATCCCCCCATTTGCAGCTATAACAGCTTCCAATCTCCTTGTAAGGCATTTTTTGCATGAATTTTAGAGTGTTTCTTAGTATTTACGAAGTCAGGTTCTTTTGATGTTGGACGAGAAGGCCTGGCTCGCAATCTCCATTCCAGAGGTCAGGGCTCTGTGTGGGCCAATCATGTTCCTCCATACCGAACTCATCCAAACATGTCTTTAAGGACCTTTTGCGCACTGGGGTACAGTCATGCTGAAATAGAAAAAAATCTTCCCCAAACTGTGTCCACAAAATATCTTGGTATGCTGGAATATTTAAAAAGTGTGTCCCAATACTTTTGTTAATATAATATACCTTTAACCGTTGATTTCTATCTTGGCCTCTTCTTCCAGCTCCATCTATCATAGAGAAAATCGCTTAGCTAGCTCTAAAATTCCATATGGCATGGAAGGAGAATGTTTAAATTGGTTTAACAGTTCAACTTTACATGTCAGCTTTTAACTTCTCTGTTAGCGTTTACGCTAACTTGGTATAAAACTGATTAACTACAGTTAGTTTGCTTGCCACACCTCATTTTAATACAGATCTTTAAGTCTCCAATACCCAACTAAACATTAGCTAAAGGCTTCTGATGAAACTGGATAGGAAGTAATGGTGCTTCAGACAGTCCAGCACAACCTTCAAATGACATTTTACAAATTAAATGCTACATGTTTTTACTATTTACATAGTGACTGTGACCAAATGCAGATACCTTTTAGAACATTTTGAAGAGCACTTAAATGTTCATCTCGTTTTTAAGTCAGCAAAAGTAGCAAATTCACACAATTTCTCCCCAAATTTACCTCTAGAACTGAGAGACTACTGTAGCTGACAAGTGCTTAATGTGTGCCGTACAAAACCTTTTCAGGGGACCTTCTATAATATAAGCCACGTTACTCCACTAGAAAACTACGGCAGCAAACCTGGGACCGCAGTTATGCTGATCACTATTATTGACTTTGGAAGAAAACTGTGTAATTTTATTTTACAATGAACTATTTCTTTAAATATCTGAGTTGGATTCAGTTGTGTTTGGTTTTTTTTTATTTATTTGTTGCGTCACAGGGTATCTCCTGTTAAGTTAATCAGGAGCTAAACAGGATTTTCTGGCTTTACCTCTCCTCTAGGAGGAGGTACTCAGTGTATCACAGCTTGTTCTGTGTGAGATATAAAACAATAAACATTAAATACAAATTGTCAAACCATTTTTTCAAGCCGTTGACATGACATTCGCTTTGATGTTTCTCTTTTCTTGTTCTCCCCTCGCACAGACAAAAAAAAAACATATCACACATTCTCACCTGCCCTGGCAGACCATTCTGTGGGTCAGTGTGTGTGACATATATAGGTAAAATTTGTGTTTTTGATTCAGAAGGGGGATGGGGGAATAGGGGAATCTAAACATTGTTTTGCTGAGCAGTGAGTTGTTTTCCCAACAGAACATTAGAATAAATACAAATAATATTAATACAGTGAGAAGGGATTTTATGTATGTCATTGTGTTTGCTTAAACATTCTCAAACCTCTACTTGTGGAGGCCCAGCATTACTTGTATTTATCATCAAATACCTGTTTTGAATGCATACTTCATTAAATTAAATCAGCTGAGCTACCGAGTTCCACAAATCCATGCAATGACTGGATACCACAAGGTGAAATCTGCAGAATACTGCTTTTTAGAAACACATCTCATGATCATTTTTACTACTTTCTTTTTTTTGCATTTATTCTAATGTTATGTTCTGGTTTCATTGCCTGAAATACACTCACTGTCTGAGATACAGCCATTAAGCTATTTGCTTAGGTGCCTAAGGCATTTGCGCAGTTTTGAATGAGTGTGAAATATAAGAAATGGACGCGAGATCACAGTCGTAAGTTATCCCGGTTGTTCTCACCTTCCTCTACTGTTAGTGAGAAACTGCCACACTCATCATGAATGAAAAAAAAAGCTTTGAAAAAAAGCTTTTATGTGTTTTCTTGCTCGTTTTCTGTCTGTTTGAAGTTTCACTGTCATGATTAATGCCAAGCTAATAATGTTAAGGGGTCACATTCCCACACTGGTTTAATGTTAACCTACCTAACCTAAACACAAGATGAGTCTGGACAACTTTATGCTTGAATAATCACACCCAGTCCATGTTGGTGGTGTGTTTTAGGCTGCGTTTCAGCCACGTTTGGGTCCAGTGCAGTTAAGGTAACAAAGACAGAGCTGTATCAGAAGTTTGCCCATATATTTCTTCAAAATGCATCTTAGAGGTGGTTTTCTGGAGCTATATGAGGTGTCATTATTCCTTACGGATTTATACTATTAAATTCTAATGCGTTTGTTTCCTTCCTTGAACACCGTTTCTGTCTAGCTTAATAATTACTCAGTGTCAACAATCCACTGTAAAAATTAATGTTGAAATGATTGCAACGGGACTTTATGGTGATGTAAATTGATCTTATAAGGTGTGGTCAGTGCTGTGGAAACAGCAGGAGGTCACACCTGGATTCATTGAGGGGGTTTGTATAAAACTGAACGCAACTGTTGTTCTGAATGTCTTATTGACTGGAACTGAGCAAGAACACTCAGTTGTTTTCATGTGACTGTGAGTATGATCCTAAATTTCATTACAGATCTCGAGTGCATCAGCAACGACAGCAGTTAATTCAGCCAGACTACCAGTATGACCTCACACACACACTCACACACACACACACACACACAGAACACCATTTCTGGGTCTGCTGGATCACGTCACTGATGGCCTACAATTGTTGACTCGTAAGAGTGAAACAATTTCAACAAACTAATGAAAAAAATTAACATTCAAACGCATAACAATTAGAACCTGCACTGACAATACGCCACTCTGTCTCCTCTGAGAGTCTCTCATGTCCTGCCGTTTGTGGAAACCACGTTGAATGATCAAAACTAGGAATGTGTTTTGGATTTCACAAGGTTATCATGCTTTTGTTCTTAAATCAAAAGTGTATTTGAACATCATATGGAAACTAAAAATGTGTATTGTTATACCAGTACTGGCTCGTAATTCAGTGATGACTGACTTTGGGGAAAAGAGATTCAGCAGGACTACAACCCCCTTCGTGTTTTACTTTGCTGACATTTTGACAAAAAAGAAATATGTTTTATGAGCCAAAAGACTTTAATGGTAATATCTAAATGATAACAAATATGATGTACTCATTTTAGTCACATACCTTTGAGATTTTATATATGCTAGGTTCTTTTATTCATTATTTATTTTACTTTTGCTTCTTTACCCCCGATTTTATGATCTGTTTTACTTTTCTGTAAGGTCTCCTTAAATGCATTACAATGTGCCTTTAAAGTAAAAATAATAATAGTTATAATAATACTGTATACATACATACACATATAGTATACATACTGTAAGTGTACATTCCTCTTACATTGGTCTGGAATGGACTGAAAATGAGAGCCTGTACATTTATTTCCCTCAAGACTACAGTAAAAAGAAAGTCTGGCTCTTTGGAAGTAACATGCATAGTGAATATAGGTTGTGTGACGTGTTTGTTTTCTGTGTGAATTCAACACTGATCTGCTGTGCGTAAAACACTGTTCCCGGGTCAGATCTCCTCCCTCTCCTCCTGTGTGTTTATCTATGAGTGTGTCGTGTCTCCTCGCCGCGCCGCACGTGAGCTGCCTTCGTTTAAAAGGCAGTGCGCGCGGGAGCGGTGTGGCCACAGGGGAGCTCGTGCAGCGCCGCGCGGACCACAGGGAGCTCCGAGTGAGGCGCATCTACACACACAGAGCCGAGGAGGGGCAGGGGGATCCTGTATGTGTGTGTGTGAGTGTGAATGCCGAGTGTGTGTGTGTGTGTGTGTACAAGTGCTGAAAGGACAGTAGATGTGACCGGAGAGCAGCTCCCCGCGCCGGGGCTCGGATAGCATGAAGTCACCTGTGGATGAGGCGAATTTCTTCTCCAGATTCTTCTTCTGGTAAGAACCTGGAATATCTCACACACTTTCTTTTTTATTTTATATGTTTTTAATTTTTCTAAAAGAAAACGTGTCCAGGCAATCTTTACTGTTGTTTGCTGTGAAATTCTCCCCCACTTCCATTCAAACTTCAGCATAAGATGCTTCTGCGGAACACAAACACTCTCATACGCTCTTATACACGTTGCACACTATATACACACGATTTCTTAACGAGAACAACCTAAACCTATAGGAACCCTAAAGTAAAAAGTAATGTTACCTCGTAGAAGTAATGACTAAAGTAAAAAATAAAAACACCCTCCTAAAAAGTACACATTTTGAAATGCATCAGACCTTTTAATCATAAGAAAACATGTTAGTATCTGCTTCTTCTCTTTTTTGGATCACTTTTCCCTAAAATAAAATCCTCTCAAATTTTTCTTAAAAAAACATCAGAGGTGTCAGATGTGAGCAGTAACTGAATGGGAATAAAACTATTAAAAAGTAGGTTCATTTTATTATGAATATACTTTGAAAATATGCATGGATGACCAAATCCAGCAAATGTTTTGAGCACACGCAACAAAGCAAATGTAAATATCCTGCTGCAGGTTTCTGTGTTTTATGGACATGTTTAGTCACAACATCCAAAGACATGAATATACTTGTCTTCTTCTATGTTTTGACCCTTTGCAGGTGGACGAATCCTATTTTGCGAAAGGGTTTCAGAGAGAAACTGAGGCCAGCAGACGTGCATAATGCTCCATCACAAGACACAGCAGACGTGCTTGTAGAACGGCTGGAGAAGTTTGTATTATCTTTTCACCCTTTTGTGCCTATTTTACAGAGCATGTGCTACTAAATAGCAAACCTCAAACATGACAATATATTTTTGCACTACTCTAATTACTCTTAACAGGGCACTTTGCCTTTGGTTCTGTTGCTTCTCCCAGAGGTTTTGAGGGTCCTGTTACTCAGGCAGGGCTAAATGTCACACCTTTGAGTCACGGTCTTAATGCGTTGTTTCTGGGTAAATGCCACCTTGCTCCTTCCAGTAAAGTCCCTAACATGCCATGTTTCACATAGTCCACAACACAGTGGCTTGGGTTGGGGTGCCAATGCCCCTTTAACGGGCATCAAACATGACCTTTTAAAGTGCCAGGCCCCTGGTGAGTGATGGATAGTGGGCAGTATTTTTAGTCTTCAAACATGTTGGTCTTCTGGGAATTTGAACTTTTTATACAATTAAGAGTTTGGAGCAGTTTCCCTGTTTCTCCCTGCCTGGTGAGGGTCTCTTTGCCCCGTTTAATAAGTTCGCTAAATCACCTTGGTTATTTACAAGTGTCCTGAACAATGTGGGCCATGCTGTTTTAACTGTGGATAGGAGGATGTGGAGCGATGTTTAACTGTTGCCTTTGTACTTCCCGTCCCTCTCTGTGTACAGGGAATGGGACAGAGAAGTTATTTCTGCAAAGAAAAAGCCCAGTCTACTTAGAGCACTTTCCCGATGCTTCATTCGGCCCTTTCTGTTCTTCGGCATTCTCCTCTACTTCGGGGTAAGTCTCTGTAGATGCCCTTGTGCATCTCTCTGTTTCTTTCTCAAACTCTGTGGTATGCAAGACCTTCTGCATGTGGCAACGAGGAGCTGTGTTTCTGCATGCATAAGAACGAAGTAGACCAAAACTGGGTGACGAATATTGCGTGTTGTGAGTTTTAACTTGTAGTCAGCTGGCTCTCTGGTATTACAGCAATGCAGTCGGGTGTTTCAGAGCACAGTTCACAGTGTAGTGTGACTCTTGCAGTGTCCTCAGCTTAGAGAGAAAGCTCTTGCTTCTTACCCAACCACAAATCTAATAATTCACATGTTGCCATTGTTCTTTCCGAAGGCCACATTCTGTGTAAAAATGGGATGAAGTGCTGAGCGTAGGGATGTAACAAAAACACAAAAAACTTTATTTGACCACAACCAGTACACGTGCAAACAACTAGCAGCAATCCAGGCCCCACTCTAGGATGTTCATCTCATGCACCGCACTCCTCCCACCTCCCAGCTCCTGTCTCATTAGCCAGTTATACAACAGCATCGAGACAGTCATCATGCTTCTTCATTCAAATATTGTTAAAAAAATACTGAATCATAAACAAAGGTTTGGCCATACTGCTCTCCTCCTGAAAAATACATGGGATTTACTCTTTGAATGGTGTGTGCCAAACTTAAATTGTCATCAACAATATTTCTATTCATAATATATAATATACATTCTGTGTTCTTTTTGAGCAGCATTATATATTTGATCAGCATTATAGATTATATATTACAGAACCTGTTTTTTTTAAATCTATTTATATTCTCTGCATTTAAAAAAGTGGAGCACTGTATGGAAACCAGTCACACCTTACTATACTTCTTTATACAGGAAGCCACGAAAGCTGTACAGCCACAGCTCCTGGGACGAATCATTGCCTCATTCGACCCCTTTTACGAGCCAGAACGAGAAATGGGCTACTTTCTGGCTCTTGGTCTGGGTCTGCTCTTCGTTGCCCGCTTCCTCTTGCTGCAGCCCGCCATGTTTGGGCTGCACCACCTGGGCATGCAGATCCGCATTGCCCTCTTCAGTTTAATCTACAAAAAGGTGAGCTGCCAGTGATCATGTCTTGTTCAATTACTTTTTTGTCTTCTGTTTTCCTAATATTAATGTCACAATATCAAGCATTGTTAGAGTTAGATTTCCATGTGTGTTTAGGTTAGTTTATGGTTGGTCAAACGTGGTAAACATTTTCTTCATCTTGATCCCAGACACTGAAGCTGTCCAGCCGCGTCCTGGACAAGATCAGCACAGGCCAGCTGGTCAGCCTGATGTCAGCCAACCTAGGCAAATTTGATCAGGCAAGTACAAGCACTTTGTTTTGTTTGGGAACTGTTAAAGTCAAGTCAAGCAGGTGTTTATTGTCATTTTAGTTATATACACAGTACACAGTGAAATGAAACAGTGTTCCTCTAGGACTATGGTGCAACACAAAGAACATGAACAGAACCCCACAAAACTACACAAGTGCATG
Organism: Brachypetersius altus; assembly: GCA_037974465.1. Lineage (NCBI taxonomy): Eukaryota > Metazoa > Chordata > Actinopteri > Characiformes > Alestidae > Brachypetersius > Brachypetersius altus. The sequence continues at coordinate 3,379,093 of JBBPDB010000019.1, forward strand.
CAAAACAAAAAAAGACAAGAGCAACAGTATAATAATTTCCAGGACGAGATGACGCATAGTGCAGTCGTCACAAGCAGTAATGGCATTAGTGTGAGTGAATACAGTTGAATGACTTACTGTATTCTAGCAGGAGAGTTTTTAAGTGTGCAAAAAATGCAAAGGAACGCACATGTGTTCCCTATCTACTCTTAACTGGTGGTGGTGGCCTAATAGGTAGGCTACCTGCCTCTGGACCAAGAGGTCATGGGTTTTAATCCTACCTTCACCACACGGGGTGCCTTGTAGTTAGGGAATGGAAGTTGCTTTGGATAAAAGCATCTGATAAATGATATCATAAACATGGACAAGGGCATATATTTACGTTAATTCTTTAACACCAATTCCCTACACCGAACATCTAACACACAAACTCTCTGTTTGAAAGTCATTAGGTAAGATATTTCATATCTGTTTCTGCGTTGGTGGCTGAACATCACCCTTGGAGTGAAGTAACAGAGGAGGGGAAGGCTGAACTTTAGAACCCTTCAGAAAGGTTGAACCAGGGTGCTGAATGTTGATACACTTTGCAAGTCCTTGGATGCAATTATCACCTGTATTAAATGTGGTGGGAGTAAAGAACATGTTGTTCCAGAGTTCTGCCATTTTTGTGTGTGTGTTCTGAGGGGGCAAAAACCCATGCCATTCCTCTTGTGAGACAGAGAATGTGATCTGAGTGCCAGTGTTTGTAGAGTAAAGTATCCTCTCTCCTGCTGAGTGATCATTCACACCAGCTCACTCTCTCGCTGGTTTGTATGTGAGTGTGTTTGTGTTCAAGACTGATATCTTGCATGTAGAAGCTAAGCATGTGCACCATGAGTATGTGAACTGAAATAGGTGGATTTCTTTTTTGTTAAATATTATAGCTGCAATACTATAGCTATCAGGTCCAGGAGTCCAAAAAAAATATAAAAGAAATTGGCATTGTAAGTACACTTCATACCCCCCGTCAAGTTAAAGCTTGTAAAAGGTGAATAAGCCCCAAACACTCTAATACGCACCGTTTTGCCCTGTACTTACTCTGTCGTGTGACTTTTGATGATTGAAAACTACATATGACTGTTTTTTTGTCAACAGTGTCATGACAGATATGAGTAGAAAATAAAGCCTGCTATATAACTTTTTTGTGCTTAACTCCACGATGATCCGTGTTCTTTTGTAGACTGTCAAATATTCTGTAATGGACATGTGACATATATTTAGTTGCCAAGATTTTATAGTTTGGAAAATCACTTTCAAGAGGAATGGGAAATGAATTTAATAATTCAAGAATATATGGAATGTTTCCTTTCTACTTGTACAAGTTGATACTCTTTTGTACAAGCTCTATCGTGTCTGCAATCCAATAAATAGGGAATTAGATTAGATGAGAAAATTCATTGTGACAAAGGAATTAACACTCCTGACCTTTTATGAAATAATGAAAAACATTAATCATAATTATAATGAATCATTATTTACCATTGACCAATTAACAAAACAAAAAATTGCATAACACAGTCCAGTACTTTTGTATTTCAGTGTTGCGTACTGAATGTCCTTATGGACATGATTAATTTGTATGAATCTTTTGACCCTGTGTTGCTGCTACACTGTTACTAGAAACAATTTAGAAACTGTTGCTTTGAACAGCATGTTCAAATGTTGTAATAATAAAGGTTATCACTGTATGATGAAAGTTTATCTGACATTGTTTTTTGTGTCTTACAGAGCCTGGGCATGGCCCACTTTGTGTGGATTTCTCCATTGCAGTGTATACTGTGTGTGGGGCTGATCTGGGAGCTCATTGATCTCAACAGCCTGTGTGCCCTTGCTGCCATCTCCCTACTGGGAGTCATACAGGCCTGTCTGTCCCATAAAATGGGCCCATGCAAGTAAGTCTGTGTGTGTCACTACTTAGATTTGTGCAATGGTGTTGTTGTTTGGTGTTGATTTTAGTACTACTTAGTATCACATCATATTGCTTTTCATATTAACTAACGTGTCATTTCTTGCTCAGAGTGCTACTTTGTAATAAATATAAATTTTTAAAAAACCTTTTTAAATATTAGAATGAGTGACAACAGTATTAAAAGCTGTTATTAGAGAAGACAAATACAAAAGACAGAAATAGCATTAGCGTGGGCAGTGCCACATACTGAACCCTGATTCAGACTCCTTGATGAGTCTCTACACGTACCTCGGATCTACTTTTGAAATCAGGAGCTTAGCTTGCTCTTAAAAAAATGTAAATATGGCCACGATGGGAAAAAAGTTGGCACTGGACTCTCCTCAGCTATGCTTAACACATGCAGCGTGCATTTTCTATGTACAATGTTGTTCTGCCCCAGTAATCATGCTCAGTTAGATGACTATCAGCCCTTTCCACTCTGATTTATTTAGTGGTTCATGTGTATAGTGCAATACACTGAAAGAACAATGTACAAAAGCCTTTATGTCCCGTTTTCCTTTTCTAACAAGAGACAAAAGGGTGGCACTCACCAGCAAGCGTCTTGCTCTGACCTCTGAGATCATGGAGAACCTCCACTCGGTGAAAGCCTACGGCTGGGAGGAGATCATGGAGACCATCATCAAGGACATCAGACAGTAAGAGTAAATGTGACCAAAAAAGTAATTTTCACGCTATAGAAACAGTGAAAATGCCATCAAGAGGAAATATACCTCTTTATGAGAACAGTTTTATTTTATTTACAGTATAATGTAATTATTTGCAGTGTAAATTCACTGTAAGGTGTTTAGTTAGTGTGTCTTTGTGATTTCATTATCAGAGTCTTAAAAACTCCACTCATTTTATTCATTTTTCTAATTGCAGTGCTGAGAAATGTTTTTCACCTGCTTAGTTACATGTTAAATATAATCAGATTTCATTAGATTAAAAAGATTAACCTGTGTCTCACATATTGGCTAGCCGTATGTGTCTTGATTTGTTTTCATCATGTTTCCAGGGAGGAAGTCAAACTGACCAGAAAAATTGGCTCTCTGCGCTATTTTTATAGCGCTGCCTACTTCTTCTCTGCCATCTGGGTGATCATAGCAGCGGCGGTGCCTGCAGCATTCACCTCGGGCATCACCGTGCGGCGCATCTTCACCACGCTTTCCTACTGCATGGTGCTGCGCATGGCTGTCACCCGCCAGCTGCCTGCTTCCATCCAGATGTGGTATGACACCATTCGTCTCATCTGGAAAATTGAGGTCAGTGCAATAAAAATACTGCTAATGTTGTGTATTTAAAATACTGCCATGTTCTCCTAAGGTTTAGCTGTGCCTTAGCTGATGTGAAACTTAAACAGAATGAAACCATTGACCTATCCATGCTTCACACATAGGTGTTCTTTCATATCAATTGTTGGACAAGTTTTACAGAACGTTGCCAGAACATTTTAACCTGGTGAGAAATTGTACTGCATGTTGTTTGTCATCACTGTATAACATTTCCCAGTTTAATGTGCTTGACTAACAGTTAAATAATGTAGATTAAATAAATATAGTTTCACATAATAAACACAATCTAAATTTTGTTATTTTATAAAGATTGAGCTCTCATTAAAATGGCTTTTCTCTGTATAATGGCAGCATTCTGTAAAATGTGTATAGCCTTGAAACAGCTATAAAACATGAGCAGAGATCTATCAACTGAAACTATTTCAGTACATTTCTCAGCATCAGCATGGGTAGCATGGCAGTACATTTTAAAAACGCTTTAAATAACAATTGTTACTCTTCTTATCATGAACAGGCTTTGGCTGAAGTAACATAAACCACTGTTCTATGGCTCAGAGCTGCGTAAACAGTGTAGAACAGTGCAATCCTTGTACTGTTTGTACAGTGCTGAAAGATGGCAGGAGGTTACTGTGTCTTTCTTTAACTGTATCTAAAGTGCGTCTTATATTTTTGGTCAATTCTTACTTCTAGGATTTACTCAGTAAAGAAGAATACAAAATGATGGAGTATGACCTCAGCATCACAGACATGACTCTTGAAAATGTTACAGCTTCCTGGGATGAGGTACTTTTTAACTATTTTTTGTCACAATCTTACATGAATTTGAAATACTGGAGGCTGTGTCTGTCTCTTATGTCTGATACTTTAATTCTAGTAGGGATATCAGCATAACATCAGAAGCCACTTATCTTCTGACTCAAAAACAATCAAAAACCTTTCAGACAATGTTTTATTCATTGTACAAGACAAGTAAGGCCCAGAATAGCTTTCAGAAAATAAAAGGAAATTGGAATCATTTGGAACAGTTTCATGAAACTATGAGTGAAACGTGTGTATTTGTAGAGGCCACAGAGTGAATGACCCGACTGTCTGCTTTCACTGAGACTGGGAATTTAGAAGGGGAGGAGATGGCTAATTGCTGTCTTTTGTCAGCTCTTTCCAGCCACATTTGAATATGAAATGGATCCAAAAGTTAATCACTACAGGCCCGGTGACCAACAAAAACTAAGTGAGGTTAATGATTAAACCAGGGTCACACCCATTTCTCTATTCCATGGTAGTTCTTACTATGGTGTCACAGAAAACAGAGCAAAGAGCAATAGCTAGGGGTGTAGCTCTGATGTGAGTACTAGTGAAAAGCCTGGTTTAGGTGCAAGATATGCCAAACTGGTACTGTGTTTATTTAATCAAGAACGAATATAATAATATCACATTGTTTAGTTGTATCACATCTTTACTTTACACGCATCCATTTGAACCAAAGTCAGTTTTCTATGCACCGATCAACCGCACCATTAACACCATTTACAGGTGAAGTGTTAAACATTATCTTATTGCAGTAGCACTTGTTGAAAGGTAGGGAACAGCAAGTCAGGTCTTGAATAAAATGTGAGGAAAAGTCGTAGCATCTCCAAGAGGGCAGGTCTTCTGGCGTATTCCCTGTATGCAGTGATTTATATCTTCCAAGGAAGGACAACCAGTAAATCACTGATTGGGTCACAGGGCTCATTAGTGCCATAGAAGTTAATGCTGACTATGATAGAAAGTTGTGGATGTAAATTTGACATTTACCACCTACCTAAACAATCCTGCAGACCTAGCACACCCCTTCATGGCAAAAATGTCCCTTAATGGCAGTGGCCTCTTTCAGCAGGATAATGAGCATGAAAAAGAGTTTAAAGTGTATAGACTTAGCCTCCTAACCTCAATCTGTGGGGTGTGCTGGAAGAATGAATCAGATCCATAAAGGCGCACCTCACAGTTCATAGAACATAGAGCTACTGCTAACATCTTCAGAGGTTTTGTGGAGTCCATGCTTCAATAGATAAGAGAGGTTTTTGGCAGCACAAGGTGGACTGAAACAATGTGATGGCTAATTGACATATATTGACATAAATTTCTAAGTAACTTTTTACAAATCAATATTTAATAATAATCTAACTTTACTGTAATAGTCTTCTAGATAAGCTGGTGATTTGTCAGAGTTTACTGCTTAATCTGCTGTTCCCCTACCGTCGTGTTTACCTGTGAGATGTCAGAAACCGTATCAGTGCTCTTAAACTAATGTTTGTTTATGGTGGAGTGTGGATTAGGACATCAGGGTTATACTTGAAAAATTGAAACATATTTGTTCAGTGTAAAATGATAAGCATTATGTGGCAAATAATTTCTTATCTGCATGGTTCATCATGTGTTCCCATAGAAGCTTTAATGCTCTGTGGGTGAATAAGCCTTCTGAGTGTTCTACTGGGATGTTCAGTTGTGTATTGAAGTATGGAAAACCCTCATTTTGATGAATTTCAAGAGAGAAACTACATGACGCATTTATATACATTTGAATGCATGTATTCAAAGCAAAATCCTCACATTAATGCCGAGGTAGAAACATCGTGCAACTGTGTAATGTAGTGTTGCACAAACATCATCTGCAAAGGTCTGCCATGCCACTCTGTTTTTTCAGGGTATTGGGGAGCTCTTTGAGAGGATAAAGCAGGAGAGCAAAGCAAACGGTTTTCCGAATGGAGATGGAATCTTCTTCACCAACCTCTATGTAACGCCAGTCCTTAGGAATATCAGCTTGCACTTGCAGAAGGGTGAAATGTTGGCTGTGGCTGGCTCCACAGGATCTGGAAAGGTACAACAACAAGAATCACACACAGCTACTTTTTTTTTTTAAACTTTGTGTTGTATAGCTTTTATTCTACTGTTTATCTACTGCTCTTACTTTTGAACTGTCCACTTGCTGCCATAACAATGCAAATCTTTTTCTAACGTCTGATGTTGCTTCAGTTCATTACTTATAAGTATATAATTTATGATGCAATTATTGTTATTATAGTTGACAAAAAGTCAGATGAAAAACTGAAAAGTGAGTGTTAGGACTTATAACTGAACAGTTGATTGAATGCCTGTAGACTTGCTGATGCTTTACCCAGAGACTCTTTTTCTGCAGAGCTCACTGCTGATGACCATACTTGGGGAGCTGGTCCCCTCCTCTGGGAAAATTCGGCACAGCGGCCGGGTCTCCTTCTCCTCTCAGACTGCCTGGATTATGCCTGGCACCATTAGAGACAACATCCTGTTCGGCCTGACCTACGACGAGTTCCGCTATACCAGTGTGGTCAAAGCATGCCAGCTAGAGGAGGTACCAGCAAATTTGGGTCTTTCTGTTCACTTATTTTTCCTTTTTGTTCCCTTTCTCTCTCTCTCTTTCTCATCTTTCTCTCTGTCTCTATTATTTAATCCTGCTCAGCATATTTTTTGACCCACACAGCCTATTTTCCTTCTGTTACTTCTCTGCCATTTTAAAAACTCAATCTCTCTCTTTCTCTCTCTTTCTCTTTCCTCAAGCCTTTCTCTGTCTTTCGCTCTCACTGTCTCCCCCCTCTATCCATCGATCTGTGTCTATCTGTCTGTCCAAATCTCAGTCTTCCTGCACTCTCCCTCTCTGTCTGTCTGTCTGTCTCGCTCTCTCCCCATCGATCTGTCTCGGTCTCTGTCTGTCTGTCTGTCTGTCACTCTCTCTCTCTCTTTCTCTCCATCTCTTTTGCTCTCTTTGACTAATCTCATGCCACTCGGAATGTTCAGCTGGCAGTTGAACTGAGAACCATTGTTATATTCAGCACTGCACTACTGTGTCATATTACTAAATACAGCTCACCCCTCTCCCCTGCGATCTCTTGATACCAAAATGACCAATCGTATGCAGCCATCAGCAGTGTTGAGTGACAGGGCCCCTGTTTAATTGAATTTCTTCTGAAAAGAGGCTCAGAAATCTGAAATGCTGCTCCATGAACTCATTGTTCATAGTCACATCCAGACCTCAAGGAACTGCTCACCTCACACCAAAATCCTCACAGCGATAGCTGATATCATCTTTACATAGCAACTGGGATGACAGTTTTGTTTGTTCTTGGTATAACTATTCAGAAGCTGCAAGAAATTGCTCTTTTAATGGTTTTCAAATCAAATAACCATGGTCCATTGTATCTTTTGCTTTGTTTTTAAGTTATACCTTAGCATTATAATGAGGTAATGGCAGGTTACTCATTTCTCTATCTCTAAACTCATTGACATTCAGTACCAGAGCCAAACTTTCTCTAAGGTAGAAACACTGTGACAAAATAAATGGTGGTTGAGAACAATATTGACATCTTTTTGTTATTTTCACATCACTTCTCCTGAAAAAAGGTGTTACATGTAGGTATGGCTTTGTAGCTTTGGAAACAATAGCCTGTGATACAGTATCGCCTTGACCGACTACCACAAAGATGCTACAACATTGTTCCAGTGTATAAAACTCTACAAGAAAGACTGTTCCTCTGTATGCTAAAATAACGGAACTTGGACTGTTTTTGTTGCTTGTTGACAGCAAGCCTCAGATATTCATGACATGGTTTCCAGACTCCCATAAATATGTTTGTAGTGTCTTTAAGCAACAAAGCGAAGAACCCATTCACTTTCTCAAACAGCTGTCTTTGATAGTCCTGTGTCACAGAGTCTGTTTCTCTTTTGTTGTCACATAGCAATTTAGACCCCTCTCTCACGTCATGTCTGGGTTGTAAACACAAGCATTTCCACCTATGTAACAGCAAATCAACAACGCTGCCCACTGGTTTTGTTTGGCACAGGGCCCAGTCATTGTCTCGATTAAAGTTTTATGACAGCCTACATGATGATTTTTTTGTTTTTTGGGGGTTTTTTTTGGGGGGGGGGTGTTTTTCCCCAATGCTTTCAGAGTGGAGAATGATAAGGTAGGATGGTCCAGTACAGAATTCTTTTTTGATGTCATAAGCTTCCATATTCATTTTTGAGGCACGTATGTTTAGCATGTGTTTCTGCATCTACAGTCATTGTTAATGTGTATGTGCATGTTGTTGCACTGTGTTGCCTGTTTGTGTGTGTGTGTGTGTGTGTGTGTGTGTGTGTGTGTGTGTGGGTTCCAAATCATCAGTCATGATTGTATTATATAATCCACTTTCCCTCATCATGTGTGAAGCCCATGTACACTATGTGACGCCATGTTCATGTGAATTACATTGTGGTTGCATAAATCAGTTGATTCCTTGCCAAGCTCAGATTTCCTTTTTTCTGTTCTTCTTTTAAGTTTGAATGCAGACACTGAGTGCCGTAGTGCTGTTAGTGGTAGAGCTGAGTGATGTGTTATTATGAGAATTATGTTTTATTGCATGTCATAAAAAAGACAAATGCAGATGAATTATAGAGAGCTTGTAAACCACAACCTCCTCCAACACACTTCAGTGTCACCAGCCACCTCTGATGAGTGTTTTATTCATGTCATGAGACTTTTGTTTTTGCTTTGCCTTCAAGGACCTGGCTGCTCTTCCTGAGAAAGACAAAACACCTATGGCAGAAGGAGGCCTGAACCTGAGTGGGGGTCAGAAGGCACGTGTGGCCCTGGCCAGGTACAAACACACACACGACCATGCACACATAACCTAGGAGTCTCTGTTTTGTAGACACCTCTGAGCACCTGGGGTGCTCAGTGCTCTAGTTCAGCAGAGTTCCCATTAATGCAGTAACCCACAGAGTAAAGACTCCAGTAAGAATGTCATGCCATTCATCACCACCTTCAAAATGAGATGAAATGCTCTGATTTACTTTGCACACTCACTGTTTTAGTGTGTTTGCCTAGTGGAATTTCTTCCTCTTATTTTATCATGATATATGATGTAGATATGCAAGGACTTTCCTTCCCACAATAACATATACAAGGAAGAAAATAAACCCCACATCTTCCAGACCGCCAGAGTGAATGTGTTAAGTACCGCTGTCAAAAACAGTACTCTCTCTTCTTATGAATTTATATAGGTCATAAAGTACAATTATACTTTGAGTAAGTGCTGAACATTTATTGCCTTCATTTATCCATGTGTAGAAGGATACACAAACACTTTTATATTTTATTGTCAGCTGTTCCTGGAATAATGTGCATGGTTCTGTGAAATAATAATGAAAACTGAAGTTGAATAATAGTTTTGCTTTACTCCTTCAGGGCTGTGTACAGAGATGCTGATGCTTACCTGCTAGATGCACCTTTCACCCACCTGGATATTGCAACAGAGAAAGAGATCTTTGACAAGTATGTGTGTCACAAGCTGATATTCACCACATAATAATAAATAAGAAAAGTGACACTGGCTGTATGAAGTGCTTATAGTTGTTTATCTCCTAGTTTACATAAGTGTTCAAGTCCTGGGAACTGACTGCTGGGCTACCATGCCTCTCATCTTCATATTCATTTTATACTGAACACCTTATACAACATTCCTACAGCTATCTGATTTAAGATTATTTTTAATATAGTAAGCAGTATCTCTTTAGTTTTTGACCATAGAAACTTATGACCATATTCCAGGTGTCTATGCAAACTCATGGCCTCCAAGACCCACATTTTGGTTACCAACAAGATTGAACACCTGAAGCGAGCAGACAAGATTCTGCTGCTCCATAATGGCGAATCCTTCTTCTATGGCACCTTCTCAGAGCTGCAGTCCCAGAGGCCAGACTTCAGCTCCCTGCTACTCGGCCTGGAGGCCTATGATAGCATCAATGCTGAGCGTCGCTGCTCCATCCTCACTGAGACCCTACGTCGAGTCTCTGTGGACGAAAGTTCAGGGATCTGGCCCGATCGCCCCTCTTACCGACAGATGGCTCCTCCTACTTACAAAGATGAACGGAGACCATCAGTGATCATAAATCCTCTGGTACCTGACCGCAAGCCTTCCTTCATACTCACTGGGCTGGAGGAGGAGGTAAAACGCCCTCTGCCCACCCGCAAGATCTCTCTCGTTCCTGAGAATGAAGTGGTGGATGAGTCCTTTATGGGAAGTGAAATGTACCATAACCATGGTGTGCACATGGCAGGCCAGAGGAGGCAGTCAGTGCTTGCCCTTATGACCAATGCACAGGGTCAGGGCAGACGCGACCAGCTGCAGTCATCCTTCCGCCGCCGCCTGTCCGTCGTGCCCCAAAGTGAACTTGCCTCAGAGGTTGATATTTATGCTCGTAGACTGTCTATGGGCAGCATTTATGACATCACTGGAGACATGGATGAGGAGAACATTGAGGTAACGATTCCTGGAAATCATTCCCTCTGCAGAGTTTATTTCTAGTTGCGTCTACACAATGTGAATAAGATAGTATATTATAATTATTCACAGATTAACCAATTTATTGGGACACTTACCTTGTACATGCACTCACTGTCGGTTTTTATCATACTCACTTATCATTTCACTTTGTAGTTTACAGTTACAGACTGTAGTGTATCTGTTTGCCATTTATTAGCCCCCTTTTTCCATTCATCAACAGTCAGGGCCCCCACAGGAAAGCAGTGAGCAGGTATTTTTTGGCTGATGGTAGTGGCATGTTAGTGTGTTTATGTGCTACACTCTATCTGGATCACACACAGCAGCTCTGCTGGAGTATTTAAACATTTTATCCACTTACTCTCCACTGTATTAAACACATCTTGTCCACTTTTCAGATATAAAAATATTTAGGATAGTTAATCACCATCCTGCACCATTAACATTCTCTAATCCTTCATCAGTGGTCAGTCTCTGGCCTCAGGACACTGTTGGCTGGATATTTTTGGTTGATGGCGACACTGGCAAAACCCTAACTGGGCTGGTGTGTGTGATCCACTCTAAGAAGCACACTACTACCATGTCAGTGTCACTGTTGTGAGAATAATCCACCGCCCAAAAAATGCCTACTCATGGGTGGTTCTGTGAGGGTCCTGACCATTAGCTGTAACAGGGTAGCTGTAAAATGGGGCAGTGGAGCGATAAAATACAAAATTGGTGTATGAATTGATATTGCAATTGTGATGTGCATTGTAATCCTTTAAAAGTGTATTGGTGAGCACTTGATGAGACATGATTAAATATCAGTCGGCCTGGTATTTAATCATGTATTCATGTAAATAACTCTATTCACCCAAACACCTACCAGGAGTTTCATCCAAATACCTATCAGAATGTTCACAGTACAACACTAGGATTTGTTAGTTCATTCATACTGCTATTATAAGTGCTATTATTATGATAATGATTAACAAACAATGTCATGCAGACCAGTCCTGCCTATTTGAGTGTAATACAGTAGCTGCTCCAGAACCCACTGATTAACTTGGCCAGTGTGTTACTCTCTCCAGGACGAGGGCTGACCATGCTGATTCATGGAAAAGTTTCTAAATTATGGCACCTTGATCTTTTTTTAATGTTTGCTGTATTTAACTAAGCACAGTGTAAATGCTGCATGTTTCTTGCAGGCATGTTTTGCAGATGAACAAATAGAGAATGTCTTTGAAACTACAAAATGGAACACATATGTCCGATATGTGTCGACCAACAAGAGTCTCATTTATGTTCTGATTTTCATCCTTGTCATCTATGCTGTTGAGGTAATGAGACAATCACTATTGTAACCAGATCACTGTTTTATCATATTAGATCACTATTTTACCATATTACAACTGGCATAACATCTATGAAATAACATGGTATAGTTATAGATGCATTTGAGTGTAATTAATGGGCAAATACAATTCTGAGTATACCAGCCATGTATGGACATATGCAGTGAATGGTTTGCTTTCAGCTTCATAAAAAAAGAATAAAATAGAATGATGATTAACTTGGGGACTATAAGAATATGGTCCCATTTTTCAAACTTGAATTTATACTTTTAGTCGAGTATGTCACTTTTTCAGTTCCTTTACTGAAGAGTCTTCTTATTCGTGTTTATAGGTGGCTGGGTCTGTTACTGGGATTTTTTTGATAACTGAGTGAGTATTTGCAAATACAGTCATATTCTTACAATGTAGAGCAGGGATGTTCAGTATTATCTGCAAAGGGCTTGTGTGGGTGCAGGTTTTCACACCAAACAAACAGGAGGTCACTAAGACCAATTGATTAAACAGTGGAATCAGGGGAATGAAAACCTGCAGCCACTCAGGCCTCTTACGGATTCACCAAACACCCCTGGTATAGAGCATCACACATCATTAATAAATAGTGTAATGGCGTCACTTCCACACAGCATTGCTGAACTTATCAGACATTTGAATTCATCTTACCTTGCTAATTAGCTGATAAGTTGAATCAGGTGTTTTTTATCTGGTGTTTTAGGTAAAATACTAAACTGTGCAGTGTTGTGGTCCATCAGACCTGGAGTCGGACACAAATAACATAGAAGGGGGTGCCCAATTCTGGTCCCTGAGGGCCAGTATCCATTACAGTATCTAGTATCCAGTTTGGTAGTTCCCCTACTCAAACACACTCACTAAACCTAGCAATAACATGTGACTTAAACCAGGTGTGTTTGAGCAGACAAATCAACAAACTGTTATAGACGCCATCCTTCCAAGAAGGCAACTGAGCCCAGCAATATAAAATAACAAAGCTGTACAATTTCTGATGAAATGTTTCTATTATTGACTTTTTCACCCTTAATACATTAGTATTTGAAATCATTCTCATAGTCTCAGTAAATACACCTGCTTTCTAAACAGTGTGGTCTGGCAGGAGGAGCATCAGTTATTCACCCTGAATGCAACCAAACAAGCTAATGTCTCCATGGCAAGCGCGCAGTACATTGTCCCCACCCGGCCCACAAACAGCTTCTACATCATCTACATCTATGTAGCCACATCAGAGAGCCTCTTAGCACTTGGCTTTTTCCGTGGGCTTCCCTTGGTCCATACCATGATCACCATCTCTAAGAAACTGCACCAGAAAATGCTGAGCTCTGTGCTTAGGGCACCTATGTCTGTCCTAAACACCATAAAGACAGGTCAGTCTGGTGTTACAGAAAAGTAGAAATCTGCTTATTTTTTGGTGTAATACCAGTGCACAGACTAATGTTTGCGTCCTGTTCTCATTTTTCAAGGTTCTATCATGAATAGGTTTACAAAGGATATGGCCATCATAGATGACATGTTGCCGCTCCTGATGTTTGACCTTATCCAGGTTGGTAGCCACATGAATCTGTATTGCAGGAGGTGGGTTAAGGGCACTGAATTAAACTGATTGCATTAAGCTTTTGCTTTCTCTCTACAGTTGACACTGGTGGTGATCGGGTGTATTCTAGTTGTGTCCATTATGCGGCCATACATATTTCTCGCAGCTACACCCTTGGCTATCATCTTTATTGTGATGAGGAAATACTTCCTGCGGACAGGTCAGCAACTGAAGCAAATGGAGACAGAAGGTGAGAACAGATGAGGAAAAATAGATGTTTTTGTGGCCTGAGAAAAGTGATGCATTGCATTAACTTGATTCGAAGGTGTAAAAAATCTGTCAACATAACTTTGTCTTTCGCTTTATATATTTTATAAACTCAAATTCAGTGCGTCACTTTCTTCAGTGGTGTGCATGCATGCCTGTAACTGTATGTGCTCATTTTGAATGGAAATCTGTTAGATAAATAAAAGAAAATTGCCGGGCTGATTTTTAAAATGGCATTCCTGAGAAGTGTTGCTTGCGTGAGCAGCAGGGATGGCATCCATGTGGCTTCATATTAGACAGCGGACAGGCGGTAGTTAGGGACAAAATGTGCATGAGGAAGAGTCCTACGAATGTGCACTACATGCCAACGAAGGTCACAGAGGAGGCAATGGGGTAAGCTTAGGGCTCACAGACTGAGACATGTGTCTCTGACCGCACACTGTACAAGGTGGCGTGTGACTCTTCTTCTACGAGCCACCCAGTTTTACGAAGTCCCTGGCAAAAGGTCAGCAGCATGGCAGAAAACAGGAGAGGAGGAGAGGATGAATGAGTCAGACAGGAGGAGATGGGATATCCCAGAGGAAGCAGATTGGGCGTAGGTTAAAATGTGGCCTCTGTATTTGTCCACAGCTCCCCATATGCTTGAGCTGGGCAGTGACCCCACCATGGTCAGTCTGTCCAGGGTCGTGCAGGGAGCAGTGAAGATTTTCCGTGCTGTAAACACAGAAGTAGTGTGGTTTTGGAAAGAGAACCTGACCAGGGATTTCCTCCCGACTGTGCTGACATCATTTTCTTACTGAGGCAGCACTTTTACTGGGGGAAATCACAGCAAACTGGGACAGGAGCAGGCTGTTCGTTTTTGAAAGAGGGTTAGGGATGTTGACGTGCTCTGATGAATGTAAAGAATGTGATGACGAATGAATATTTGGCATATGCCGCTCGTTACTCACTGTACTTTCATTAATATGTGGGTAAGACTGGGTTGTTAGTGTTTAGGTGCTTAAAACCAAAAGGATAGAGGATAGGCTTTTATTTCTTCCTTCCTTTTTCTGGCTTCCTCCTCTGTGGGTCCAGGTGGGATGCTTGTATGAAAGAAAATGATATTTTTAAGCACAGAAAAGAATTGCTCGGTTTGCAACATATCCAACAAACTGAAAATAAAGCTCTACATGAAAATAAAGCTGCAACAGACAATTTAGAGTTCAATGTTCTAAATCGTGTGATGAGTGTTCTAGAACAAGACAGTCAACACATTTTGTTTACATACAAAAGTTTCAGTAACAAAAATAGCTGCCTTATTTTGTGGTAGAGGATGTGAAAATGGCCATGTAAATATGAATTATGACATAAACCCACAAAAATGTCAGAAGTGAACCTGTTAGGGCTATAGGATAAAGTTTCCATAGGATATTAAAGTATCTGCCATTGGCATTAGAACCACTAAACTATGGCATGCTAGAATAAGCAGTAGAGTTTGCATGTTCTTTACTGTTTCTCTTTCTCGCTCACATACAGCTCGGAGTCCTATTTTCTCCCATCTCATCATCTCTCTGAAGGGCCTGTGGACGATACGGGCCTTTGACCGACAGGGATATTTTGAGACCCTTTTCCATAAAGCCCTTAATACTCACACTGCTGTCTGGTTCCTCTACCTCTCCACCCTGCGCTGGTTCCTCTTCCGAGCTGACATCGTCTTCGTCTTCTTCTTCACCCTTGCCACTTGGATTGCTGTAGGAACCAACCGTAAGACTTCTCTCTTCGTTTTTCAGGTGCTAAATCTGAAATAGACCCCTTACTTGATACATAGGTCACTGTAACAAGTAACCCTACACAGTGCACTTAATGTGCAACATTACTACTGAAACTTTTCCATATGGTCAAAATGTTTGGAGCAGAATAGTAGAGGTTGCTGAGGTTGTGGCAGTTGAGCACATGCTACTGTTTCGCTGTTTATCTTAAGGGTTTTCTCACGTAACACAAAAGACTTGTGGGTTTAAAAACCACTGAATGCTTGATTTGGCAGGTTTCACAGATAATTAATTTCATTGAGGGTTAATTGTTAGCAGTACTTGGAAAAAATGCCTTTGAAGTAAAAATTGAGGTCATTGCATGGACCGCTGTGCTTGCTGGTGACGCACGTGTGTGTGTGTGTGTGTGTGTGCATGTGTGTGACTGTGTGTTATTCCGCAGAGGATAAACCGGGTGAGATTGGTATCATCGTAGCCCTGGCAATGCTCATTCTAGGCACCTTCCAGTGGTGCGTCGTTACCAGCATTGCAGTAGATGGAATGGTAAATGTCCTTAACTCTCTCCAACACACCCACAGCTGTTAGCTTAATGTAATCTTTGTAGCTTTCCTTTCCTGCCTCTGTTAACCTACCTTGTTTTTGACTTAAGCAGAAGGGCAGAAATTGTCCTGTTCTGTAATGGTGTAGAAGAGATTGTATGTGCAGGCTGTTGACACTCAAAAGCACCCTCCCCTTTTTCTCACTCTGCTTGTCTATGGCTTGCTGAGTCTGACCTGGCTTTCCTTATCTATGTGCAGAACGTTAAGTTCTCCCACCGCTCCTCTGAAGAGCTTGGGAATTTCATCATAAATATACAAAAGATCATGGCTGTCCATGCAAACTTATGCACACACTTAGTAGGTATTCTCCTTAGACCTGCACATACTTAGACTTACCTTCAGCAAGCACTCAATCACAGAGGTTAAGCACCATTTAGTAACCAAACAAACACAACAGGAGGCCCTTTTAGGCGATATGTTGATGTGATTACATCACCGCTGTTGTCCTCTCAACCAGATGCGTTCTGTGGAGCGTGTCTTCAAATTCATCGACCTGCCGTCTGAGGAGCCTAAACCCAAGCTGGGACAGAGAAACCCTTCAGACCTAGTCATTCAGAATCCAGATGCCTTGAACGAGTCCATCTGGCCCAGCTGTGGTCAGATGTATGTGCAGAATTTAACGGTCAAATACACTGAGACCGGGCACGCCGTGCTCAAGAACCTCTCCTTCACTGTGGATGGTGGACAAAAAGTAAGTATGGATAGCAAAATGTAGTTTGAAAGCCCACATTTCACAGTGGGAATTGTACAAAAAGATGTTCTCTTCAAAGGATGGTGCACAGGGCATGTCTTATTTCTTGTGTGTATTTTTACCCCTGAGAACTGAATCCCTACATGGCTAAGGATGCACAGTCCTGTGTCTGAATGCTTACTCAATCAGTTCATTAGCTTTTATCACTTTACTACCTCCCTCTAATTGCTCCTGCTGATGAGACACCATGAAGGAATCCCTCAGTCCCATAACAGATACTGAGCACACAGTGCGCACATACCGCTTCATCTAAAGTTGTAAGATCATCTAAAACTGTGAGATCATTTTAATTGTGAGTTAAGGGAAATTTTATCAAGCTGAACACACATAATTTTTTGGCCACCAAAAACCTGTCAAATTTGTCAAGTAATTAAAATAAATAAATAACAAATAATAGTAATCATATGTATACTTTTCCCCTATTTTTGATGTTCACTTTTGTTTGCGGCAAGACCCAGTTACATTAAGAATGTGGGCTGCAAGTATAAGGAACTATGTACACAATAAATACCAACTCAGTTCATAGATCAACTCAGTTCATAGATCATCTTGTCCATTTTTTACTGGCTTTTTGCTTATGGTATATTTAATGTAGGTTTGTGGGCAATAATATATGAAACATTCTGTCTAGTACCTGAATTGAGACCAAACATGAAAAATGACCTGCACAGTCTTCCATGACTTTTAATGCTGTGTACAGAGAGTAGGTTAACATCATATTGTGTTTTTGTTTTTTAGGTGGGCATCCTGGGTAGAACAGGCTCAGGGAAAAGCACACTGTTGAGCGCACTCCTGCGTCTGGCCTACATAGACGGAGACATGGCCATTGATGGCATCTCCTACAACAGCATGCCCCTGCAGAAGTGGCGCAAGGCTTTTGGCGTGGTGCCTCAGGTTTGCCCACACCTTCAGATCTCTATGCTCTGTTAAAATATTTTCACTGTTTCCTCTCATGTTTTTTTTTTTCACTTTTACTCCTCTCCTATTACAGAAAGTTTTTATCTTTACTGGAACATTCCGTATGAACTTGGACCCTTATGGTCGCCACAGTGACGAGGAGTTGTGGAGTGTTGCTGAGGAGGTGAGTTCCTGGAAGACTGTAAGTTCATGTGGGTTATCTAATTATTAGCTACCTTCATTAGCTTTAATAGTGTTATTGTAGTTGATCTCATTCCAAGAAGCAACTATTTGTTAGCTTGAAAATAGATAACATTGGTTTTAAACAATGGTCACTGAATTTATGCTTAATGTCACTATATTATGATTTTAAAAACTTGCTAGATGTATGAGTAGTCCAAATGAATGGTTTTAATGCTTGTCACTGTTTCTGCAGGTGGGTCTTAAGTCGGTAATTGAGCAGTTTCCTGATAAGCTGGACTTTCAGCTGGAGTACGGGGGCCACGTGCTGAGCTATGGCCACAAGCAGCTGCTGTGTTTAGCCCGGTCCATCCTCAGCAGGGCACGTATCCTGCTGCTTGATGAACCCAGTGCCCACCTAGACCCACTGTATGTAAACCAGCACAACCCTTAACTAGGCGCGATAGTGTTGACTACTGTAGAGTGAAAGCCGAGCATTTAAGACTTGGACTATTTAAAGAGATCATGTTGGTATTTATAGATTGTATTTTGTAAATAAGTTGAAGACAAATAGCTAACTGAGCACTGCAGGTAATCTTTGATATTAACTGTTGGCCATATTGATTACAGCACTGTGAAGGTACTAAAGAAGACACTGAGGCAATCCTTCTCCACCTGCACCATCTTACTGTGTGAACACAAGGTGGAACCATTGCTTGAATGCCAGACCTTCTTGGTAAATGACTTTCTTCTAGATTAATACTTTTGTAATAACTAATATTATTATAATAATATAAGGATGTCTGGTTACATAAGACCGTAAAATCACAAAAAAAATCAGGCTACTGGATAATGCACCGTTTCATTTGTATGAATCATAATAAAAATATCAAATGTGGATTCTTTAAATGACCAGTACCTAAACTGTTTAAAGTGTCTGCTGATACAGATTAATACATCACTATTATTATATCAGTGAACTCACATCATCCTGGGGTAAATGTATTGCATGTTGTTTACATATGATCTCATTGACATATGTGTCCATCACTTTTTTTCAGATGATGGAGCAGGGTAAAGTGAAGACCTATGATTCCATCCAGAGACTCTTGAATGAGACCAGCCAGCTGAAGCAGGCCATAAGTCCAGCTGAGCGCCTTAAACTCTTCCCACGTCGCAACTCCAGCATGCGTGTGCCTCAGCCCAAACTCAGCTCGCTTACACTCCCCTTGCAGGAAGAGGCGGAGGACGACGTCCAGGACACTCGCCTCTGAGCCCCATACAGACTATAGAGACTCATCCCAAAGGCGCACAATGAGGGACAAAGTATAGCTTTCATGGAATGTCTCATGCTGTCTAGAAGGCACACTTTTCACATTCTGAAATGTGTTTTTGAAGGACTTTTGGACTCTGTTAGGATCATGGTACAATGGATAGGAAAAACATTTCAAACACTTTTGTATATGCAGTAAAAATAACTTAAGGTACTGGACTTTCAGAAGAGGACACTGTGGGAGCAAGAATGATCCCGAGTCATTCCTTTTTGTTTCAGCACAGCTGTGAGCAGCTGTGAATCTTCCTGTTAACTTATTGGGTCAATGTAAGACCACAGGTGAAAAAAGACCACGGCCTTTTTTCATGTGAATCATGTAAATGGAAAGCATTTTTCCCTTTTATTTTTTTTATTTAGGAATTTCATGGAACTATGCACACATTTGGCACAAAATGGAATGAAAAATGTTTTGCTTAGGTGTAAATACATAAACAATTTTCTTATAAACATGAGAGTATTTTTGGAAACACTGATTTCCCTCCTGCTCGTTTGTTTGTATTGAGCTCTTGGTACAGCCAAAGATGGAAGGTACCTGGATCTTAATCTCAAGTGACCAACCCTTCTTGCCCAGAGACTGCATGCTCTGCACCATGGCCTGCTTTTAGAAAAAAAGAGTCTTAGGCTCATTAAAGTATTTATCTTTTCCATTCAGATTGTCAGTGTAAGTTCATGTAACTGGAGCATTTGTGGGGATGTTCTAGGGGAAGAAAAGAAAAGGTTGAAGTAATGGTTGGGGTAACAGTGCATTTTTAATCATTGTGCTGGGAGGAAACAGGACAATTTTCTGAACCTCGTCAGACAACTATCTTACAATTTACCATTAGTGGTCAACTATAATCTCTTCTGTACATATAAACAATGGTAAGCTTAAAGTAATACTTGATTATTCTAAGTGTTCACTACAGTAGAACAATCGATTAAAAATGAACGCGTGCTGCCTTAAATTCTGTCTGTAGCTTCTACGCAGGGCCAAAGTTCAAGCAAGTCATGACTCCTAATGCGCCCTATGGGTAACTGAACTATCATGGCTTTACAGACAAAAAGAAAATGACCTGTTTTTGCAATGACTTGACTTATTGCCACATTCAGCTCACTTTGAAACAAGTGAAAAATATCAACCAAAATTTAATATTACAAACACTATATACAGTATTTTTGTCTTTTAGGTTCATCAAATGTACAAGCGCAATACCACATACACTAGTCTATATAACATTTAAGTTCCCGTTTTTATTTACACATATTTGGTAAAACCCTGATTAATTTCAACAATATTTAAAACCAACCTTGTAACTATTTAAAACATAAAATACCTTTTAAAATACTTAATAGCAAAAAAGACTTGTCTGCTTTTCCTTTGATCCACATTTTAACCTAGAAGGCAAAAGCTGACAAAGCACTTCTTTTATTAGCCTTTACCTGCTCCTTCCTTCTTCTTTTTTTTCTTCAAAACTCAATACTTCAACAGTGAAATATAATAAAACTATGGTCCCCAAGTACACAAGGTAATATAGTGTGACAAGTATGGACAACGTGTATAAATACTCAAAGGCTGTAAGTAACATAACTTCACAATGTGGAGGGAGTTTACAGGGTAAAGATAGAGGGTGTGGGGAGAGGGTCTATTCATGGTTATTGTAGTTTTCATGTAAGTTGGAATTCAGGATCCAGATGTCTTCTTCTGATTGGCTGTTTCTGATGTTGGGTAGGGCCTGCCTTGTTCTGCTGCTCATGTGGGCTCTGCTTATGTTGCTTCTGTGAGGTTGAGACAAACGGGTGCTGCTGCTCATGGTGGAGCTGTTGGTTGCGGCTTGGTGGGTGCTGCTGCTGCTGCTTGTGCTGGTAGCTTGCTGGAGCCCCCTGCTGCTTGGTACTGGGAGCTGAGACCTGGGTCGGGCTGTACGTCGAGGGGAGGCGTGGCTGCCTGCTGAATGGCCACTGTCAATCTGTGAACAACCCATCAGTTTTTAAATGCTAAATATTTGTTATTATTGTGACCCAAACTGCATGCCCACAAACCATCATTACGTGCCTGACAACATTAACGGTACAGTTACAGCATGTGAAATTACAAAAAAGTTTTGTAATTAGGGAAAAAGGTAACTGCTCCTCTGCATCAGATAACATTAAATATAAAATATTTCTGTCCATTTTAATATTAATTTGACATATGAGCAAAAAATAATGCATAAAATGTGCATGTGCATAAGTTTAGAGAGCCTTTCAGTCAGAACAGCCTAACAGTAAGACCTTCAGTAAGGTTGATTTCAAGTGCATGTTTGGAATCATCTTCTTGCAACTTCCAATATCTTTTCTTCTTCAGCTTCTTCCCTGACTACAGAGCATTGGTTTTAAGGATTTGTTGATATATACACTACAGGCCACTTCAACACTTCAACATTTTACTACAATAAAATATTAGAAGTATGGTGTGTGTCCTGCGGTAAGCTGATACCCTGCCTCGTGCCCACTGACCCCGGGAGAGTGAGGATTAAGCGGTTACAGAAGGTGAGTGAGAAAACATTAAAATGCTTAAAGCAAATGTAACTAACTGGATTTCAATATATAATGTATAATGTAGTAACACATTATTTTGCCAGAAAGACAAGACTCTTGGTTTTGAAGAAGACATCAGGTCTGTCTTTAGTGCTTTGACATTCACTTTGTGCTGGATCATGAAAACAAAGAAGTATCACTCAATTCTTCAACATCACACAACATCCTCAACAGGATAATGATCCCAAGTGTTATTCAATATTGTAACAAATTATATCCAGTTTAAAGACTTCCCAGTCGCCTTTCTGAGCTGGCATGGGATGAGCAGGATGTTTGACATTAGCAGGCAGCAAAGGAGACAAATGACTGTATGCATGGAAAAGTGTCAGGAGGGTTTGGACACAAGTTATTTCCAAAATTTGCTGGAAAAAAATGCTGCAAATCTGCGCTGCTATGATTAAGGCAAAGTGTGGTTATTTTGACTCATAAGTAAGCTTTCACATCCATTAAACTGCCCTTACATTACACTTCACAACCAGTCAGTTACATTTGTTTTATGCATTTCTAGTGTTTTCTTGTAATAAAAAAATTAGAAGAGCAGCATTTCTTTTTTAAATCTGAGGGTGTGCCCAGAGTTCTGGCCTGTAGTTAAATCCTTTCTTCCCCAAAGAGTAACAGAAGCACCGCATCATTAAGAGCTGGCGGGGTATTCTTATATTGCCTCTGCTTTTCATTACAAATATACTGTAGGTGATTATAGGCTTCAATTTTTGGTTTCATCAGACCACAGTGTTGTGCTGCATATCTTTTGTTAATATAGTTAATGTCACCTGATGACCATTCCATGCAGTTGCAACAGCACTACACAGGGGGCCAGTGCACCACTCTTCTATCAGATAAACTTCTCTGCGGGTCTTTGTGATGGATTTGCTCTGCATATCTGACAAGTTTATGAGGAACCCACATTTTTCTTGGTCGTCAAGATCTTGTTTATGACAACAATCTTTCATTTCTTGAAGACGTTTCAGACAGTGAAAGTTACAAACAGGCTTCGTTTGAATATCTTTTAAAGTCTACTGCTTTACAAGAGTCAATTGTCTTCCATTTCAAATCTAATTCAGCTTAATACGCTTTGCTAAAGTCTGACTTAATGTATAATGAGTCAAGTTCCAGGACCAAGAAAATAACACATATGGATCAACTGAAGGGTGCCTAAACTTTTGCACATTGCACAATTTTAGTATATTGAATTCAGTAAATAAATGCTAATCCTGCATTAAAAACCAGAACATCTCATACCCACCCCCCCCATGCAAACATTGTATTAACTTTTCACTCAAAATAGCAGTGTTCAAATACTAATATACAACTGTCTAGTCAGACAAAGCAGAATGTTCACTAAAGCTCCTGGAAGACTGCAGTGCTGAATACAGCTCTAACATGTGCAAATTAGGTCATGAACAGAAATAGCTTATCTGAGCATTCATTTACTCAAATGGGTATTTATAAATGCCATGTGTTGTCTGAAATAAAATATGATAAATATGATCTGTGATACATGGTAGATTGGACAGGATTTACTCACGCACATAATATCACTCAATAATAATAACAATAATAATAATAATTTTAGGCAGACTGCTCAGGAATAGTTGCGGTAAATTAAGTTAAAGGCTTATTTAATAGAATTATAAGGCACTCTTATTTTGACAGCGGTCATTGGCCACACAAGGCTCTTAGTCCTACATAGCACTAAGTACATTCATCAGCTGTAGCCTTTGCAGTAGCTTTATCTTCCTGTAGTAAATTACGTAGTTAAAAGTGGTTACCTGAACCAGCTGCTTTCATTTTGGGAAAACTGCAGCACTGTTGATCTGAACTGTTGACCAATACTCGCACTCTAAAGGCTTTTACCTGCATTGGTGGAGGCTGGGTGGTTTCCACACTGCTCTCTGTTCTGCTGGCCTGCGACTGAAGCCCAGTGTAACCCTGCTCAGCCGTCCTCTGGAGTGCAGGTCGACTTGAGCCAGGAAGCAAGCTGAAGTCCTCCTGGGACAAAGCAATCTGCAGCACATGTGAAAAAAGACATTATCTGTACAGTAAATGTGGTTCAGCGGTCATAAAAGCTTACCAATCTACAAATATTCATCCAAACATATATAACTGGTCAATGTATTTATTCAGGTCAACAATATTACATACCTGTGAGTGGCAAGATTATGTGAACATCAGAGATTAACAGTGAAAAAGAGTCAAAGAATAGGATGGTCTGGTTTATTTATAACCCAGAGATCTATCACGGTTTGATCTTCACAACATGTCTTGAGGAAGTGTATCACGCCGCGAACAAAGGGATTTTTGAGAACACCAGAACGTTGTCAACGCTCACGGGGCTGGAACAGGTTACAAAAACATCTCTAAAAAGTTTAATGGAGGAATGGAGGAAGACTTCCTGTACTAGAGGGTTGACCAACACAGATCGCTCCAAAAGCAATATGCAATATGCTGTGTACAACAGTCTACAATCAACTAAAGGCCTCTCTCATATTAACTAATGTTTATGAGAACATCAGAAGAACACTGAGCAACAACAGTATGCATTACAGGATTGCTGTGATAAAGCCACTGCGCTCTAGTTTAAATTAGAAGTGTTGTTTGTAGAAAGGAAAACACTGCTTTCCAGCATGAGAATCTTAATGGTGGTGGTATCGTGGTTTAGGCCTCTTTTGTTGCGCATGATCCAGAAGAGCTTGCCATCACAGAGGGAACATTCTGTATTCTAAAAGTAAATGCCTGTCCATCCGAACCAAATATCAATAGAAGGTCTGTCATGCAGTAAGACAACAATTCGAAGCACTCAAGTCGTTCTATTAAAGAATGGTTAAAGAAGAATAAAGTTAATGTCAAAATGGCCATTATAAAGACCTGACCTATTATAAACTATGTGGAAGAAGCTCATGTGAGCAGCTCATGTGATGAAATCCATTAACAACTCTGAGCAGAAGCTGCTCTATAAGGACGATAGGGCTGAAAGTCCTCCATCAGGAGTTACTGAAAGCTTTTAGCTGCAGTTATTGGTGCACAAAAGGGTCGCACAAGACTCTGAAAGGAAAGTTTCACATATTTTTGCCACGCACAGATATTTTGTATCAAATCCTTTTCCTCAATAAATAAAAAGCCAAGTAGAATATTTGTTTTGTCCTGAATGCTAAACTGGTTTTAGTTAGATTTGTGACAGAACTGTGAAAAAATGGTGTGGTGGTATATGGTATAAAATGTATGCTATGATATAGCATGAGCACATTCTTTCACTGGGACCAACAACTCTGGGAGAAAGTAGTGCTGGGTAGAAGATTAGATTACCTTGCTTATATCAGGCTCGGATTTGCTGGAGCACATGGTCTGTAGTTCCCTGATCAGATCACTTTCATCATCAGAGCAATAAGAGAGACCGACTGAGTCTCCATCGTTGAGTCTGAAGGAGCACATTCAGACGTCACCATAAATACACAGCACACTGGGATCTGTTACTCAACAGCTGTGGCCATTTGTCCCATAACTGAATAACCTTAACTGCTGCACAGCTTGAGGTGCCCTCTGCTGGTGGTAAAATAGCAAACATGCACAGTTGGAGAAAACAAACCTGGGATGATTGACATTTCTTATAAACTGGACGTCTGAATTGGCCACAGACCCTG
>JBBPDB010000019.1:3417598-3430856 GCA_037974465.1 Brachypetersius altus
TGCCAAGAGTGTGCAAAGCTGCATCAGAGCAGCAGGTGATGTTTTCAGTATTAATCTACAATGTAGCCCAGAATAAAACAAAGGAAATCGTTGAATGAGAAGGTGTCTCCAAACTTTTGACTGGTATTGTAGGTGCAATTTTTACCCCAGTGCCATCAGACTATTCAACACACCATAACTGTGGTCCTCTCTGTTGTACAATACATCTGTTCTTCATTCTATGCGTAATACTAAAGCACACACCACTTTACACTTTACTTTATATTATACAACGCAACCTGCTACTAGTTACTGTTGCTGCACTGCGTTGTCTTTCCTGTCTTTATGTTCTATCTGTGAAGAGGGTGTTCAAGTAAGAATGACAACAAACTTCAATAATAGGCCTCTCTCCACTGTCTGTGTCTACAGTACAGTATTTATACCCAATATTTGTGTATATTTCATGGTGTATGTCATATTAAGTGTCTCTTTCTGTCTGTACATATATTTTATGTTGTTCTTATTTGTGTTTTTCTGTCTGTACAGTCATAATCAGGTTACTGATTCTGATATGAGCTTATTTTTGTGTCACCTCCTGCATGCAGAGCTGAAAATGTTTGTTTTTGTTTCTTTGTCTTCTCTTACAGGCGCAACTCAGTGCTGTCCTGGAGCTTCTAGCAAAGGAGGCGGTTCGAAAAATCTGCCGCCTCTTCAGGCTTTGCAGCGTCGTGAAACAGTCTAAAGCCGTGGACTTGGACAGAGCCTTTAACAGAGTACAGAACACACAGAGTCGGATGGTGCAAGAGCTAAAGCATGCAGCTGGGACCTCTGAGGACTCCCAAACAGGAGCCTCTGGTGAGAGTATTTTCCAGCAGCAGCTGCTGGAGATTTACCCCTGAAAGAAAATCCTGTAGAAACTGGAGGTATAAAATTAATTGTGTGGCTTTGATGAACCTTAGATATCCACCTTGTGGGCGACTGGTGGCCTAGTGGTTAGGGAGTTGCCCCCGTGATCAGAAAGTTGTGGGTTCGAATCCCAGGACTGCCGGTGGCACCACTGTTTTGTTCTGTTCACACTGTGGTGTGTTCACGTGTGACGAATAGACACTTCGTATTTATATCCACTTCTCTTACTGACCACATTTTGCTTATACAGCAGAGTGGATCAGCATTTTCAGAGTATTTATTCTGACTTTATATTTTATATTGTTCTCTCTGTGTGTCTCAGCATTTTCCTCCGGGATCGATAGTTTTCAGTGCACAAAATTCTCCTCTGCATTTAACCCGTTTGCCCATTTCTGATTCAGATTTGATTAAATTAATGTTGTTAATGTTGTTGCAGGGCTGGGCGATTTGGCCTAAAATCAAAATCTCGATTAATTTAAAATTTTAAC
The DNA here is from genome assembly GCA_037974465.1 of Brachypetersius altus. Lineage (NCBI taxonomy): Eukaryota > Metazoa > Chordata > Actinopteri > Characiformes > Alestidae > Brachypetersius > Brachypetersius altus. The sequence goes on from JBBPDB010000019.1 coordinate 3,418,972, forward strand.
TCAATTAAATCGATAGTTCACTGACAAGTTGCTCAGTTGTCTGTGTTTAAGCTCTCCGTGCTCGACGTGTCGGCGGAGTAACGTAACATATCGGAGCGGGGTCACGTGACTCCACACGCAGTAGTGTTTTTAAAGGGAAAGTAATTGAAATAATCGAGCTGGAAAAATTTGATCGATTATAGGTTCTGAACGTCGATTTCGATTAATCGCCCAGCCCTATGTTGTGGTTTCATTATAAAGAGCACTGCAACATGTGTGGAGACCTCTGATACACAGCTCCGGAGAAGAAATAAGAGGCCACAGCAAGAATGTGCAGTTTCTCAGGTTTTACCTTTATACGTGTTTCTCACACGTTCCTTCAGTAACATTCCAAAATGAACTGACCCCCTTTTCCCGATGTTCTAGGAGAGTCTGTATCTTTCTCAGAGGACGTACAGACAGAGCAGGAGGTTTCTGCGGTACCAGCGACTGCTTCTCCACAGCAGGATGCCGCTGAAGAAGAGCAGGTATGTCCAAGCCAGTGTGTGTTAAAATGGTTTTCATTGGATTGTTGCTCAACTACGAGGCTGGAGGGAGATATTTTCTGGAAGTAAATATTTGAATTAAAAAAAAAAAACATTGAATTTTTGCAGTCGTACAAAAACATGCTTATTGGTTTATTTCAGTTGGAAATTCAGTCGGAAATCCGGGACCTACAGGAAAGAGTGCAGAGCGCATGTTCACTGACGTCTCGCGCGCTCAATAATAATTGGCTCAATAAATCTTAAAACAAAATGCTCTTACAACTCAATATACGGGTCTAATTCAACAGCGGTAAGGAAGACAATGAGCTACAAAAGAGCTTAGGGACCGTCTGCGAAGTGCAAAACAAAAACTGATTAAAAAAAAACCAAGCATGTTTTTATTCAATTATTCAAATACTTTTGTCACTAATTTGCTTCCGACTTATAATTTCAGATTGAAGTTTTTATTTAACTGCAAAAATTCACTTTTTTTTTTTATCAAATACTTTTGTTACTAATTTACTTCAATATTATTTGCAAACTTTGTCTTTTAGTGTTTTGCCAAACAAGAGACTGACTCTATCCAAACTATAAGCTCTGCTTTGGAGGAGGATAAAGATGTAGAGCAGATCCAAACCACCTTAATAACGGAAGGTACGTATTGTTTATTCCTCTCTGTTTCTTACTGTGTGTATTGACATGAATCCATTGAGACAAAAAGAGCAAAGCGTCCCGGTGTGGCAGAGACAGCGGAGGGAGGGGTCTCCGACAGCTGCAGGAGTTTGGAGTGAGAGGCGGGACTTTAGTTAGGCTTTGTCCTTTAATTCAAGTTATTTAAAGCTACGTTTTTGTCTTAACACAGAGATTCTCTCAGGTTTGAAGATGTTATGCATTTTTTATTCAAAAGTAAGTTTTGTTTTTATCTCACAGCTTTTAAAAGTGTGACAGAGTTGGGGAAAAAACTAATAAACAAAGCCTTCTTTGTAAAATTGATGACTTAGTGTGTTCATTATATATTATATATTGGGTTGGCATAGAATTGCGATTAATCGCGATAAATTTTTTCCAGATTTGCGATTAACTAGTTAATTTCAATGAATCGCTTTACAGCCCTAATATATGTGTGTATGTGTATATATATATATATAAATAAAGCTTCGTTCAAACATTTTAAGCCCCAGATCTCAATAATAATAACTAAACAACTAAGCCTATAGACTTTTAAAAACCCTGTTCTTTTAAAAGAACCTTGCATAATACTATTTATTTTTAAACCGATGACTTTCTGTCTTGTTTACTTTTAGTCATGAAGCTCTAGCTCAAATTTTCTGTTCCACCTTAAATGGGGCAGAAGTAACGGTGCTGTGTGGACACCAGAACACCCCAACCGCACAATTTAAGGAGATTATTAATAGAGGAGGTACTATTTCAGACATCTATGTGAAACCAAGAGCCTGTGCTACGTGTTCATGATGATAAAAGAAGTATCACTTCCAACACTGGAGCCCACTATGGATGTAGATCACGTGTGACGCCCCCAAAGACAAATCTACCCTACTGTCCTTGGAGTTTGCAGCTTCAGAGGGGCATTTTTACCTGTGTGTCCGTTTTGAGCAGCAGAAAACAAGGCAGAGGTTAGGTCTTGTTGGAGGTGACTAATATCCATTGGTGGATCTTGATTAAGCAGCATAGACAATAAAGTGACATTTCCCTGGGAAGCAGCTTGGAGCAAAAGGGTGTGCCCGTCATCCAGGGGGACGGGGTCACCACAGGTTAGCAGGGGGACTATGGAGGGACGCCAGCCTGTGAGGGGCAAGCAACAGCGGTTACCAAAGAGAGGCAGTGTCGAAAGGTCATACCAAAGTGTGCTCAGCAACCTGGAACAGTCACCTGATACCATTCAGTTGAAGCTATGGTTCAGTCAGAAAAGAAATGTGCCTGAACAGCTGAGACATGTATGAGTGTTAAGTTTGCTCCTTTAAAATGTAATGAAATACTATAGGCCACCATTTAGCATAGTGCAAACTGCCCTCCTACTGCATTACACTGATTTTTATTCACTATAGTACTCAGAAACAGTGTAGAATTCTCCTCTATCACTGCTGCAGGTAATTATGATGTGGTGAATGTAGTAAAAATGGAAACACTGACAAAATTGTGCTGTAGCTAAGTAAACTCAGCTGTTTCTCACCCGGTGACTGTTTTAGTATAGTCCACATGTTGGTATGACACTGGATATCTGACATATGACATTTGGCTGTCTAACAGATGTGACTATCTGTCTTTGTCAGATTACGTTGTGAAACTCTAATGTCAACTCATTCATCTGCTTTCAGGTCAGGATGAGGTAAACGCAGCCAAAAAAAGTAAAGAAAGCGGGACAAGGCGGTTTAAATCAGGTTAGCTAAGGGTACGTGACATAAACCATGACAGTCACACCAATTTACACTGAAATTGAAACCAAATCTGTTAAAATCATCTCAGTCAGATGAAATGATAGCTACGACACAGAAGGAAAGGAAAAATGTAATATGTCCAGGCACAAAATGTCCAACAAAGATAAATAATACATCTATTCACAGCTAGATCAGTTCTAGTACTATGGGCACAGATGACTCGAGTAGTAATTTGGTTTCTAATTGTGCATGCCTGTATATAGCTTTGGTCTGTAGGGAGACGTTTTTTTCTTTGTTAGTAAGAGCAAAGGATAGATTGTTAGCACGGCACCACATGAAACTGAAAACCTCAGAGAAATATGAAGCTATGTTTAATAGAGGGGTGAGACTACTGGTTGCATTTTCTAGGTGGCAAGACCATTAAAAACAGCAGCTACATGAGTTGCTTCAGAATGCTTGTGTTGGTGATGCTACAGAGCAAGGGAAGAGGCAGTTTTTAGCATTTTCAGGGACATAAGTAATGACAGCTAGCTTGTGGTGTCTAGTATCTCAGCCTTTGTTGAGGATTAGTCTCTAGTGACAATACAATGGTGGCGTCTGGTAGAATACTTGCTCTGCTTTGACTGGTGATTAAATAGGCCCATCTCTGGTGATCTCAAAGGGCCTTTTAAAGGCCTTCATAGACAGGGTGGTATTTTCAGGCGATAAGGGTCTAGAGACACAGCCAGCACGAAGGCTTCTGCAGCAAAATGAATCAGATTAATAGTATTTTTTTCCCCTCTGTGACTCTACTGTCTAAAACATTTACTTGTACAGTAATTTGCAGGTGACATTTTAACAATGCATGCTATATGGTTAAATTGTGGTGTTCTCTATAAGGCCCATATTATGGCACAATGAACTGTGGGAGACTCAGTAATACATTTATGAGCAATATCCAATCGACAGAGGCTTACCACAGTAACCATAATGGAAATCTTCTTCGCCTCATCCATTCAAAGTACAAATATAATTATGTGACTACTGCTGTAGCGAATATCTAGTCGTAAAAAACGAAGTGCAGTTTGACCACTTGAGCAAATCAGATTAGTTGTGTGAGTTCAATAAAACACAGAGAGGAAATGTCATTTGTACATGCAAGGAATAAAAAGACATCCACAGCATTTCTGGAGTTGAAGGAAAGGCACAATCGATGAACACAAGGCAGGTGCAGGGACAAGGAACTCTTTGTGGCTGAGTTAGTAGTAAAGCTCACAGCAGCAAAAACATGCTGAAGGATGGTGGAAGTGGAGGTGGAGGGAAGGAAAGGGACAGAGCAGCCTCTGGCATCAGCTTCAGAGTGGAGTGAGTTACAGGGATGACTCCTCGAGACCCAGCTGGGTTGATGCTTCAACTTATTCACACCTAAAAGTGCTACTATCAACAGTGAGGAAAAGTCCATGGTTCAGTACTCACTGACTTTCTTATATAAGAACCAACCAACCATGGTGTGGTGTGTCACTACCTGTCTACCGTATCTACTTATTTTTTCCAAACTGAACTATGTGGAACCTAACACTTCCTCTTCAATTTTCTGATCTTATAGATTCTGCTCTTCCAACTCTCACTAGATTTGTTCAGCAGACTTGGGCGGTTTCATGATAATATAACTGAGATATCAACAGTCTTGACCATGATGAGATGGCAACTTTGCTGCTTAAATGTTTAACAGTGCAAAAGAAGTCTATGAGCCATAACCAAAGCTCAGTCATTTTTAGAGAGACTGGAAAAAAGCAGTTCAGTTACAAGACTCATTTAAAAGAAAATGGTCAATTTTAGCAGTTTTAAGTAGTTTTAATACTTTGCAGGTCTGCAGGTATCGCAGGGTACTATTCAGTTCCACACTGCAGCCAAATTGTAAAATGCAGCTATCTAAAGAACCAAATTTTTCATTTTTTTTTAAAAGATAACCAAAATACACTGAAGGAAGAAAACATCGCCCAGCCCTAGTGGAAAGACAGTAGTGTAGAACAGAGCAGAGGCAGTGAGAGGGATGGTGGCGGAGCTGAGCACCCGTTTACCTGATGCTGCTGCCAGGGGGCTGCCCAGGTGCTGGGGGCTATGGGATGGAACGCTAGCAGGGTTTACGCAGGGGCTACTGACAATGGTAGCAATGGTGGAGGTGGTGGTGGTGACAGGGGGACAATCCACGCATGCTGTGGCCGACCGCGGGACCCGCTGCTTGGAAGCACAGGGTGCACCCACCTGAGATGCGGTCAAGGCTGGGGCCGTACCCCCCAAGTCCATGGAGGGCTTGGGTGGAAGTTGGGGGGTAGCAGCTGACTTGGCAGGCCCCACCCCTAGTCCAACCCCTGGGGACCTGGTGGCCTCGCCCACCACTTTGATTGGTGGATGTGGAGGGGATGGCGTCTGAGAAAGTCCAGGCTTTTTTGGCGGTATGGGAGGGGGGTTTCCCCTGTCAATGCGCGCCACCGTGGGCGACTTGATGCCAATCTGAGGATGACCAAGGCGCCCAGCAAAGGGTCCCCCCTCTGAAGTGGAGTGGGACAGACTGGGCCTAAGGGCTGCAGGGGGACCCCCTGCTGGTGGGCTGGTGAAGCGCGAGAGGACTTGTGTGACTGTGTGGCGTGCCTGCTGTTTGGCGGCAAAGTTGTCGCGATTGGTAGGTGACAGGTCCCGGGACGGGGGACCCTGACCGTTTTGGTCCTGCTCCGAAGCTGAGGGCTGGAATTTGTAGCGAGCTGCCTGAACACGAGGGCTCACCCCAGTAGGTACAGTGGTAGCACTAGCAGGGGAGTGTAAACTGTGGGCCAAGTTCTGCACTGTCTGACCCTCCCCACCATTCTCTGTCTGAGAGGTCCCATGGTGCAACCCCCTTCCAGTGGTTTGGGTCTTGGGTAGATTCATGCTAGCGTAGTTGGTGCCTGTTGGCTTGACTGGGATTGTCAGCGGTACCTTCTTGGTTGCCTCGTGATCAGGTAGAGGGTCTGTCTGGGAGGCGGCTACTCTACAACTTGTCACATCAGTGCCAACAGCCACTGATGCCATGCTCTTGGGCTTGACTGACACTGATGACGAGGGGAGTGGTGGGGCGTCCTTGCCCCGTTCAGTCCTGAGCAGCTCCACCTGCTGCCGGAGGCCGTCGCTTTCTGCCCGCAGTTCGGCGGCACGGGTCTCCTCGCGGCTCAGTCGGGCTCGCAGCTGCTCACGCTCAGTGTCAAACTCAGCCAGCTGCTTCTCCATCTCTGCCTCCATCTGCTGGCTGCGGCGGCGCTCAGTCGCCAGCTCCTCCTCCAGGCGACCTGAAGAGCGACCCTCCTGCTCCGAGCGCGAAGAGAGCTCCTCAAAGCGCTGGCTCTCCTCCATTACACGTGCTGCTAGCTGCTTGCACTCACGCACCAGCATCATCACCACGTGCTTGTTCTTCTCTCGCTCATCCTTCAGCTGCGCCGACAGCTTTCGGTGCTCCTGCTCCAGACTCTGCAGCTGCAGCTTCTCCATCTCCAGCTAGACATAGCAGCATAACGAACAGTTAGGCAAGCACACTTATACATACTGTACGAGAATCTTTAAGCAAACTTTACAGGAGACCAGTCACACATTAAAAAAGTCTTAATTAACTGTCCAGGGTATAATATAACATTGTTATGTCAGTAAGAAACTGTAAATCCTGCTGAATAGCCCAATTTGTGCTGCTGATGGGAGTACATAAAGTGAAGCTACGCTTCATAATATTCCACTGAGATACTGTGAATGAGGTTAAAAGTGTCTGGCTCAATAATTAGACAACGTCCATTAGATGTGTTGAGAAACAATCATGTTGAACAGCAGAGAGTCATAACAGAGACATTATGTGTTCATATTAAATATTACACTTTTACTTTTAGTTGTGTATTCCTGCTAGATAAGATGATGGTTTAATGAGTGGAAGATGCCAATATGCTGACACTTGAAAGAACAAGAGCGCCTCTATCTGCTAGTTAGATATCAAGATTATGAGATCTGATTTCAGAGGTTTAAATAACTGTACTGTACTTAAGGTGCAGGAGCTTTTATAATGCATCCATGACTGTCTTCTACTTTTCATCCACTAAGAAGATGCACAAAGAAAGCAGTGACGACACTTGAAATGAGTGAATAATTGACCAATTAATTAATGTCTGCTTCAGCAACTCCAACAGTAATAGGACCATTAAGGTAATGCTAGCAGCCAGTCTTTGGTTTATTTGCCTCATGGCTGCATTAGACTCCATCATCCTACAGCCATTAGTTTTGGAAGGATACATTCATAGCTATGCTGTACTTAAAGAGGATGCAGGTCTTCTAAGTGAACGGCACAAAGCTCCCCTCCGCTCATGAGTATTTGAAAAATGTGACGATGACGAAAAACTGTTTCAACACAGCAGTAATAAAAAATAAAGTCACATAAGGTGACACATAAGCAACAGCTTCAGCCAGAGCACCTTTACCATAATGAGTTATTAAATTCTTATTACACACCGGGTGCTCTGGTGAAAGACTGCATCATAGCTGGCTATGAAACAAGAGAACTGTCACCATAACAACCAAGTGTGAATGTTTATTCTTGGAGAGAGGGAATCTAGTCTTCTCAGTTTCAGAGACAAAGATGTGCCGGAAGGCAATGGCATCAAATATCAACTGACATGCATGAAGTGGGGAGAGACCTCTCAATGGCTAAAGTAATTACAATTTCACTCAAGACACACAGAGGGCCTGTTTAATGTGATAAAACTGACCGCTCAGTAAGCAAGGCCGTGAGGGACACGAGAGTAAGGGGGATCATGGCGCTTGAAGTGGATCACAATAGTGTTTTAGGATTAGCTCCCAGGTTTTACACTCTAAAGAAAGTCCCTGTTTTGAACTACATGCCATCTTGAAGAGGTGATCTCCCTAAAGGCCATACAAGCGATGGCACATTAGGTGTTGGCGTAGCCATCCAACACCTGTTTTGGTTTGTCTGTTTTGTGCTGGCGGTGTGTGGTGATGAGGGTGGGTTCGTGGTCTGTTCATGTTAATATGGCTCATGTGGCTCATGTTAACCTGCGAGTGAACAGGTGTTGTGAGGGTGGACGTGTCAGACAGTGATTTGGCTTTCAGGGTCTGGCACACACTCCTCTGCTTCGCCTCTCCTGTTCCACACGATTTCTCGCCTCTCACTTTCCCTGCTGTAAAATGTAGAATGCTGCTCGGACCGAGCTTTTAATCCACTGCTACTTAAACCCTTAGAAACCCTGCAGGTCAGGAAACTTAGAAAGGTAAAGGAGGTAAAGAAGGCATTTTACCAACTCTTACACTTTGATGTTATCTGGAACTATTTAAAAAAAGGAATTAACAAAGCTCAAATGTTTGTGTTCACAGTTCTATGTAGAACCACTGGCTTTACTAAAGAAACCCTAAAGAAGCATTTTTAAGATACTGCTGCCAAATAATATTTTAATGAAAAGCTCGACTTTTTTTTAGAGAGGGCTGTTCATCTTACCCTGTGACTTGTTGGTCAGTTACAGTACCTTTTCAGTATGGTCATATGATGTATCTTCACTATGTTACAACTGTTTTATAGACACAGACTGGCAAATCTGATATGTGTTACTCAGAACTTATTCCCCAAAAATGACATTATGACAAGTGCTTTCTCATATACATCTCCTTATCTCATTTCAGTCTGTTTTATTTAAGATGTGGCACAGTTCCATCATACAAACACATATTTATGCAACATTAAAACCTGTCAAGGAGTGGGATATGTAAGACAGGAAGTGAGCAGTGAGTTCTTTAAGTAGATGTGTTAGAAATAGAAAAGATGGCTAAGAGTAATTCTTTGACAAAGGCCTAATTGTGATGACTGAGTCAGAGCATCTCCAAAACATTAGTGTTCCCATGTTGGGGATCGACAGTTAAGCTGGTTCAACTTCACAGAAGAGCTACTGTATCAAAAGCTGCTAAAACAGTTCATGCTGGCTATGATGGAAAAGAGTCCAAACATATGGGGTTGTGTAGACTGGTCAGATTGCCCATGCTGACTCCTGTCCACCGCCAAAACCACCTACATCTGGCATGTAAGCCACTGAACTACAGAGCAAAGAAGAGAAGTTTATTTTCAAAAATACTCAAGGCCTTGATTTTCTTTTACAAATTCACAAACTTTCAAGAATTCTAAGGACTTGGCTGGGGAACCTTGGATCTCTGCATTCATGTGGATGTGCCTTTTGACACGTACCACCTACTTAAACATTGTTACAAATCAAGTACCCCTTCATGGTAACAGCAATCTCTAACGGCAGCAGCCTTTTCCAGCAGGATAATACACCCTGTCACACTGTCAAAATAGTTCAGGAGTGGTTTAACAACACGCCAGCGCATCAGAAGGCAAATCGCTGTTTAAACATTGTATTATCCAAGAGCAATTCCATTCCATATATATTCCATAGCGTCCATGCTTATGTGTCAACAGTGGAGGTTTCAGCTTTGTGTTGTGATCATATGTTGTGTAGAATCAGAGATCAAACATTTAAAAAACAAACTTTACACTGTACGGATCATTAAAATATTTTTAAAAATTGTCTTGTAACAGTTAGAATATTGATTTTCTGATTGTGAAAACAAGCAAAAATGTACAGAAGCCCAATCATGTGTATGTGTGTGTGTGTATGTGTGTGTGTGTGTGTATGTGTGGAGATGGGCAGAAGTGGTGTGTGAGAGTGTGGAGGTGGGTGTAAGCGATGTGTTCTGAAGCATGGCACAGACAGCCAGATATTTAAAATAAAAAATGCTGCCTGGAACACACATCCTTGTGATTGGAAACACCATTCACAGTTCAATTTTTAAAACATTGTAATCCTACTGTGTGAAGATTTCCAGAATGTTTCATATGTAAGTTTGTGTATTTTTGCATAGAGAGAAAGATTTCTGAAAGATTTACTGATTTTTGTCTGTTGTGTCCAAACAGTACACATCATTGTGAGGACCAGCAAAAAGTCTTAATTTCTACTGATTTTTGCCATTCCTGTCATCAAGGGGACATTTAGTCTCCACAAAGGATAAATACAACCATCTTGACACTTCTCCTCTACAAATCACACCAACTCAACAACTATCCTTTTCTCTGAGTCCTTTCTTTATGCAGACAAACACACACACACACACACACACACACACAAACCAAACAGAGAGAGACAGACAGAGAGAGAGATACAGGGTGAGAGAGAGAGATACAGGGCGAGAGCCCTACCCTCTTCTGCCTGCTCTCCGCAGCTGCCAGCTGAGCAGACATCCTCTCCTGCATCTTGCGGCAGTGGGCCATAACGGCCTCCAGTACAGTGATGGGGCTGGCACTGACAGGTCGCCGGTCTTTCTGCCCTGCTCCAGACTCATAGTCCCTCTGCAGGGCCAGAAACGGGTCAGTCAGGCTGAAATGGCCATAGCGCTCCTGTAGGAACACCTCCTTCCTCCGAGCCTACAGGGGGAGACAAAGACATATGAAGAGTGCATTCAATATATGGCCAATACATTTAGAAAGAAGAGTTTGGTTGTGATTTAATATGACTTGCAAGCACCAATAAAGTATCCATAATGTACAATGCTAATAGCAGAGACACATACACACAGTTTATAATATTCCCACACATACACACACCCACGCAGAGAGCAGGTTAGCACTTCTCCAGATGGGACCGATTACACACAGGGTCTAGTTAGGCGCGATGTTAAGACCAGCTGGTCTTCTTAGCAGGAACGGCAAAAGGCCAGCTTTCCATCCTCCAGCCCACACCAAATCATGAATCAATGTGGTTTCACAGCAACTGTTTTTCCCCTTGCTATTATCTTGAATTGCTGTGCAAGGTGTAGCAACATCTCTTAAACAAAGAACACATCAAAAAGCCAGATTTCCTTGACAGTAGAGGTGTAAAAAATTCAATATGTACCCAAAAAGTGTATTTAAACAGTGTATTGAAATATAATACTATACTACCAATACAACCTTGGTCTCCTCTGAGGGACCCGCATTTATTATCTTCTGCGAAAGCCACTGACAATTATCAAAACTGCATTTGGTTGCAGCCTAACAGAATCGAGGTGTCAGGAATAGTGACTTAGGATATGCTCATTCCACTTCTTGGACTACTGCGCTTTTTATAAAAATTTGGGAGAATCTCTGAAGGTATGAGGGCAGAATAGCAGGCACTGAAAAAGTTGAAAGAGATTTTTTCTGTAGAATCTCTCTGTGCAACCATTTTGAACACACAACATTAACAATATAAAACTGAATCTTGGCCTCAAACTATTCAAATTTGACCTCAGAATGGAAGATCATATGAAATTTAATAGGCTTAATAAATATATACCTTCAGTATAACATGTACGCCGTGTGCGAGGACTACTTTTTTTCCTTCCACGTATGTAGCTGTACTTTTACAAAACACTGCTAACCAATAGCAGATGTCAAAGGCCTGTAAATATATATCTCAAATGTTGTTTCAACACACTCAAACTACATCCGACACTTACTATGGTGACGCAGACTTGTGGATGAGGCGTAGGACTCTGACTTACTGTGAGCTAAAAGCTGAACAAAATTTCACCACTACAGGAGGCCAGTCCAGACAAATCCAAAGCTGGTATTTACAAAGATATCAAAAAGGGGACTCTCAGATCAGATTCCCTGGCATTTATGACAATCATGGTCACCAAAACTGATCAGTTGATCAGCAGACCTACTCCTGAGCCAGTTTATGAAAACAGATCTTGTTGTCTCAAATGGCTCCCAGCAGCATTTTGTTACACAGTGAAGTATTACTGCTTTTACAGCCTGCAGTCAAACCACACTGTCATTTATTCCTTTAACATGTCAACACTGAACTATATATTTTGGCTGAGTATATACACTGCGTTCCAAATTATTATGCAAAAAGTGTTCAGGAGTGATAAGGTAAGAATTTTTTTGTTTGTCAGTTGAACTCATGGATGG
>JBBPDB010000019.1:3466048-3493606 GCA_037974465.1 Brachypetersius altus
TAACCTTACATGCACTTATAACTTTACCTTTATCCTGTAATTGCTGCTTATTGCACTTCTGGTTAGACCTAAACTGCATTTTGTTGCCTTGTACTTGTACATGTGTAATGATAATAAAGTTGAATCTAATCTAAAATATACTGGGAATCAGAAAGAAGAGTTCACCTGCATTTGTGTCAGCTGTTTCTGGTTTGTTGATCCCGTCTGTTCACCACGAGGAGGAAAACCACAATTAATGACTGATATCCAAACACGACCCATTCAAGATACCACAAATGATTTAAAACGAACTAAGACCTTGTGGTGCTGTGCTGAGAAAAGCTGGAAACATAAAGCCAGCCATATATGAATGGTGTGTAAACAACAGTGTTGTGGAGGGAAAAGATCCCTTAACTTCAAGTCAAGCAAGTTTTATTGTCATTTCGACCATGTACACAGTGGAATGAGATCCATGTGAGGTTGGATTTTCATCTCTGCACATTTCCAAATACAGATCCACAAGATCTTAGTGGGTTTTAAACCGTGCCTGAATTTGAGTGGAATATTCCATTTATTGCTAAAAACACAGAAATCATTATCTGATTGAAAATACAACATCGACAAATACACACCATTTTACCCAGGAGGCTCATTAATATGGTTATTTAGGTGTTTCAAACTTTCAAAATGTCATTTACAAATTTCAAAAATCCTCACATTTTGCACCTAATTTCTGTGAGATTTACAGAAACACTCGAATATATCTTCTGTCATTTAGTACTTATAGTAAATGTAACAATGAGCGTGATTTACTTGCATTTTACTTTTACAATTTAAATACCTTCAATAACCTTAATAAGCTACAGACCCATATAACTGTATTTATGTCATGGTTAATGTGCCAGTGAACACAGACGCATGTGCTAGAATCACAGGATAAGGTTTATAAAAAAAGCAAGACAAGGGACAAAATAAAAGGGTCGAGCCAAGAGTTAGCCAGGAAACATAGAGCATGACACCACCATCCAACAGTCTGGCCTGAGAAGCTATACATGAAACAAAGAGGCTATACACAGATGAACATGGGACACGACTTATAGGACACAGGATCCATTTGGAACTCAATAAGGACGGAGCCAAGCCAACTAGGGGACAACTTAGAACTGGGCAGTTTCATATATAGGTCATGAGTGGAAAAAAGCCAAACCCTGTCACCTGGTTGGAAACTAGGTCCTTCCCGCCTGGGCCTTATTCTTCCTGCTGGAAGGGGGATCTTAAAGAAAAACAGAATAAACAATCACTCAGATACACTCAAAAGCACTTTGGTACATGCAAAATGCATTAGACGTTTATATTAAACTGCATTCTACATATTTGTATAATAGCAAATAAAGTATCTGTTATAAAGCAGGCCAGTCTTTTGACAAAAAGCCCTTGAGTAGGGCACTTACTTTTTCTTCCTTTTCTTCAGAAGCTCCAGCAGGCTGTACTCGCTCCTCTTTCCATCACTTCAAAATAATAAATATAATTATTAATGTAGTATGTGTATATAATGTAATTTAGTAAATTAGATGCACATAGTACTCAATCATATATGTCATACTGAATTATCCTATTTTACTGTAAGTCACAGATTGGTACTGTTTTTATGTGCACCAAAGAGGAAACAGTCGAATCTGAAATCTTCCACAAATTTGACCATTTCTGTGTTATCAAAAATGACAAAATGAGGACAAATAAGTTTAAAATGGCCAAAACTACATATTTTGATTTGTGAAGCTGAACTTGGTCAAACCCACTGAGACACGTTTTGTGCTGAGAATGTGTCCTTTATAACAGATAGCAAATCAAATTTGAGGTTTATCTGCCAGGTTTCTCGTTTGATAAAGTTAAAGAAATGTCCAATTATGTCTTCACAGTAAATTATTAATTAGCAGACAGGCCTGGAAGACTTTCTTCCCTGCAAGATTTCATAAAATTTTGAAATGCTTTCCTTTTAACCTATCAAATCAATATGTGTGCAGCTACTCTGGCATGGAATAGATCTTCCAGAGGCGGTTTCTAACTCTGGAGTGAGGGGATATCCTCTACAGCAGGGGTGACAAACTCCAGCACAGTTTGATGGTTCTCCTCCTTAAACACTTTCACTAAACCTGACAATTAACAGGCGAGGTGAACTAGTTGCTTCTGAGCAAGGAATCACCAAAACATGCTGGACCACGGCCCTCCAGGACTGGAGAATTACAGTCTTTATCACTTGGCCACCCTGCTCTGTGAGTTTCAGTGGTCTAAAGGTTTTTGGCTGAGCTGTGGTTGGGTCCTAGTACAGTACTACATTTAAAGTCACTGCTCTTCTGTATGATCTATTCTACTGCCAGTGTTTATGGAGATTCTGGGGCTACATTCAAGATTCAAGATTCAAGATTCAAGATTCAAGATACTTTATTTTATACATCTGTTGAAAGTGAGCGCAGCCTAAATAATCAAACTAATTATGAGCTGTGTCCACATGCTCTTGGCCATATAATGTATCACTGGTATAAAACTGAATACAGAGAGAATGCTTAAGCCTCTTCAACTATGGAAAATTTATAATCTCCATTAAGAAACAGAACACATGCTGAAGGATCCTTATTGGCAAAGCAATAAATCGTAGTTTATCTTGACCTTGAACCTTGCCGTCTGCAGGAGCCCGACTACTGCACTGTGATTGCAAAGTACAGTTCCTGCTTTTAATCAGAGAAGCTTTAAAAGCCCTGGTGAATTATTTTATGAAGGCTAGACATGCGTGCTATTAAACCTTGCACTATAAAATTTACTCTACATTACTTTATCATTTTGTTTCACTCACATCAATGCTGCTGGAGTTTGCTGCCTCACAACTTATACATCTACTTAGAAACCCTACATTATGTATTCATCAATACACAAGAGACAAATTAAGAAAAGAGTGAATATGAGTGAAGAAATAAAATAAGTGCTTTTAGACTAACATCCTACCATGATCTAAGTGATTTTGAGATGTTCATTAGTGAGGCACTGTTGTTAAGAAACTCCTGCCATCAGTGGGAAAGGACATCAGTAAACAGGGCTGGATAATGTGATAAAAAACAAACATTCAGTCAGTGCGATGCTTGTATAATATGTATAATAATATTAGTATAATATGTAAAGTGGCCCTTTTAGTCATGCATGAACACAGCACAGCACACCACACTGTGTGAACAACCTGAAATTTAGCCTCAGTGTTCAATCCACCGGGCAGCCAGGAACACGGCGCCCGGGGAGCAGTGTGTGGGCACGGTACCCTGTTCAAGGGCATCTCAATGGTGCCATTGGCATTCCTGAGATTTGAACCCACAGCCTTCCAATTGCAGGTGCAACTTTCTAACCACCAGGCCACTAGCTGCCCCACCAGCTGTGAGGAAAAACAGAAGAGTAACTGTTCGTGAGGTGGCTGAGAGTGTCAGTGCAGAACATAATCACACTCTGTCAGCACTAATAGCATATCCACAGCTACAGAGGGGAACACTGTGGTAGTGCCGCAGTGCATAAACCCCTCATTACAAAGGTGAGTACATATTTAACAATTCAGTGGTGTATAAACCACAGGTGCTGATCCACAGAGATCAGGAAAACAGAAGACCACAAGACCAGAATATGATCCGGAATGAATGTAGTGAGTCAGGCTAGCGGTTGTTTAGGGTTGTGTTGTCATATGTATGGACACACAAGTCTTTGGGTGTTTTCAACTCACGTCATATGCTCTATGTTATTTCTAGCTATTTTCCACTTTACAGTACATTAGTTTGGCCCATGAATTTATACAAAGTGACTTACAATTTGAGGAAACACTCAAGTTTCAGGGCATTGTGATAACCAGAGGAGGGTTCAGAGTGCTAAAACTCCCTACAGAGTTCTTCAAGTAGGGAGTAGTGCAAGTATAGATAGCACTATGAGAGGAGATGCTTTCCGAACAGATGAGTCTTTAAAGTTTAAACAATGTTCTTGAGCTTTTAGACCACAAAGATCACACTCTTTCATCCTGTGATTGAAATATAAAAACAAAAATTCATCTAAATTCTGAATTATGAACAGCTCCACAAGATGTTTCTGTGGGAATTTGTGCCCATTTAATAAAACAATTAATTCAATAATTAAGAGGTGTCTCCCAATAGTTTTGTCCATGTAGTGTATATTCTATCCTATCAACTTGCTACTGCTGTGAGTTTCCTTAGTTTTGTTCCTTGCCTATGTCTTTGTTTCATCCCCATGAATTATATTGTGTTCTCTTTGATCCTGAACCCTGTGTAACTATTTACTTAATAAATAGTTACTTAATAAACTATTTACTTTTATATTAAACTTATGAATTTTGCCCATCCTGCCTCAAACCCCATTGTTACAGGTGTTTGGTTGAGCTTGTTCAGCCGTGCACTTAGAGCTTCGAGAGTTAATTTTAGTCCATGAGGTAAGAGTCAAATCTCTGTATAGTAAAGCTGGAAGTAAACGGTGACTCATACTGAGAGAACTGAGGACTAACAGTATTTTAAGTACGTTCTTTTCAGGCCCATCACCGTTATCCCTAACGTTGCTCTTTTTAGCTCTAGCCAGCAGGGGGCCTGTGTGTTCAACTGCATCCCATAATCCTGACAGCTGGAGGTGCTGTTAGTGGAGCAGGAGATTTTTTCTAAAGCTTATTTGAGTGCACTCCAGTGCCACTTTACTTTTGGCACGTTACTACACTTTAACTATATAGACATGATTTCATCTCTCACTAAGGGCGTTCAGGCTCCATGCTGTATAACTCAGCCGAGATAGTTATTGCAGCTGCTTTACATCAGTGTTTGTTATATCAATGAAGCTTGAGTACACTTTTGCTAATATCAATTACTACAACCGAACTTGCAAAATCTGTAATGCTGGACTTTCACTAATACATTCAGAATGCAAACATCACACACAATAGTAAATGACCTTTTAAAAGTAATTAGACAGGGTTTGTAATATTATTAGTCTTACTTGTCACAACAGAGGACGCCATGATTGTAGTTATGATGTCAAGCTGGGAAAAACTAGGGGACATTTTTTGCAGGGAACTGAGCTTGCATGGCATGTACACCCACTTCAGTTGTGTTGGTGGACCATAACAGCCAGAATTCCCCAGAATAGCTCCTCACAAGGACGCATTTAAACACCCTGCTGAAGTAATTTAAAGGTGTGTGTTGGCTCCTAGAGGTTTTTCAGTGATACATAAAGGCCAGTAATAATATTCTGAGTTGATGTCTGTACCAATGGAAAGGGTCCTAATGGTGTAGCAGCTGATCTGGGCTGAATGGACTCATATGAGTTTCTTCTAATGGACTCTTCAGTGTTTAAATATGCTGTATTAAAACCTCATATGTGGTTTATAGGGAAGTCAAAATGCATATTAAATGCATGCAACATGAAATGTATACAGTTTTGCAACATATAAGCAACATATAAGCACTGTAGATGTGTGCTTTATTCATACATGAGGGAAATGAGAAATGGGCCAATTTTGTGGTATGAGCCACATAAGTTTTGTTTCTGGCAGTAAAGGTTTGGTATAAGACTTTTTAAAAGTTTTATGTATTTTTCTATCAGGGTGTTCTCCTTATACTGGTCTAATTTCTAGGAATGCCAATAAATCTGCCTGGATATTTACAATACAGAGAGCTGTGTGTCAGCAGTGGACACTGTGAGAAAGCTCACATGCTCTGCTCTATTTATTCCTGATGACTACTACAGGATCCAATATCATGTTCAGACCCCTGGCGTGATTTCAACATTGAAATGTCAGAGCAGTCATTTAAACAAGGCTTTCGTCTTATATTTGATATTTGTTGTTTTTCTTTCCTTTGCCTCTTGGGAGTCTTTGCTTAAGAAGGAATTTTGTTTATTAAATTTTGATCCCTCTAGAATCCCTCCCTGCTTTCTACTGGTGGAGAAGACTGGCCACTAGGGGATGCTGCTCTATTAAATATGCCAGAATATCTTTGCGCACACCCTTTCAAACTCCAGGGTTCCTTCAACAAGCCTCCATTTTTGTCTGAAGTTTGTGCTGAAAGATACGATCACGCCTCACTCCATACAGCTTCTCTTAGACTGTCTGTACTCAAGTTAGCTTTGGGTTTCAGACTGATTTGTTTTCTCACATGATTCTCAGGTTTGTGTGAGTGTGGTGGTGGGGGTTTCTGGAGCAGTGCTGCTGCATACTTGGAGCAGTGGAGTATGTTTAATGAGTTTTTACAGTAGAGCTTCAGAACCAAGGCCTAAGTGACCAGCAGCTATAATAATGAAGAACACAAACTCACACACTCACACAAAGTTGTAAATACACTCTGCTTTCTAACCTCTCTTTACCTTCATAGCTCTATTTACTCCTATTTTAGATTCTGTATCTGTTGCTATTTCAAGGGCAACAGTGCTGAGCTATTATTATATTGATCTCTCAGTGGAACCTTCTCAATTGTCATACCAAGTTACATAATACTAGGTAACACATTTTTATGAAAGGTCTGTTTCATTGCAATTTCTGTCAAGTTTTACACGCTGATTCAGAAATTCAGTTTTTTCCTACGTTCAATGGTTCTAGAGATAAACTAAATTGTATGTATATTTTTCATTATAAGGTTGTTGTACTACTACTATTACTTTCATATTAGTCTCATTGATGCGTGTGTCTCATGCTCAATGTGTGAGAGTTGGCAACCCTGTTATCTACATGTACAAGAAACAAATGGTATATTAATATACAAAAAGTTATACTTATAGCAAAAGACAGTCAGCAGAGCTGCCAAGTTTAGTTTTTTCTGAAGATGACATTTCTAAGTAAAGCCTTGAAGCTACATGAAAATAAACGTTATCACCGAAATCAGCATGCCGAGACTGTATAAGAAACACTACAAAATGTAATGAAACAAATTTTTGTTGCCTGGTGTAATCAAGGCCATGCGAAAGATACTGTCACTGTCATAATATCTTGGGTCTCTGAAATGGTAATAGTTCTGCTGAAAGGAAACATCAATGTTCAGACATTGTAAAGGTCAGATGCTGGGGGGGAAATGCAGAAATATTATGGACACAAGCTTTGGATGACAGTCACGGTATATCGAGAAATGTATGAAGTTATATATTAACAACAGTGGCAAACAGGTCACGATTTGTGTCTGGTCATTTTCCACTGCACTGGTAATTTGTTTACTGGTTTTGTGACATTGAAAGAATGTGCAGACGCAGGGTCTGGCCAAGCTCTCTGTTTTCTTTTGTTGGAGAACAGCTATAAACCTGGCATTGAAATATCCCATCAAGCGAGCTTCCCTGGTTCACACTGGCTTTAAATGCATGTCCCCACCAAAACCCTGCAACAAAGAAACGCCCTCACAGCACTTTCCTGTCCAGATGGAGGTTCTCCACAAAGCTCATGTGATGAGCAAATATGTATCAGACGAATCCCTTGTGTCACACTGCTTCTGGCTGTGATTATGTTTTGATTGACAGGCAGCTTTCTTACAAAACAATGATGTCATCCACAGATTCTTAGGCAGTGAAGTAAAGAAGATCTTGAACTTGGAGATACCAGAGTGTAAAACAATGTGCCCTTGTACTGCTCTGCAGCATCAGTCAACAATGCATGAGGCCTTCAAATGAATAGTTAAACAAGAATTCAGCTCAGTCAATCAGGCCTCTGTATACTGGAAAGTCTTTTTTTTTGGAACTATAAGGCTAATGTGGCTAACATGTTATGAACTCTTATGTACACCAATTAGCATCATGCAAGCTTAATCCTTCAGTTTTACACGAAAGTAAATGCTACTATTACTTTAGCTTTACAACAATTTTTGGACACTTTAATAGAAAAGAATACAGTGTTAGAAACTATATGGACACAACTATTTCATATTGTGTAACAACTCTGGATTTGATGAGAGAGGATTTAGCATGCTAACAGGTTTACATATGTTTTCATTATTTGTTAGTTCCATTAGCCATGTAGCTCTAGTACAAAAATAAGCAAACTTTGGACACATAACATGTCTCGGCTCAGCTATATTTAGGGAAAGAAGAAAACAAGTATGCAATTTTTGCCAAACTATTCCTTTAAAGGGCCTCTTCCCTCATTTTTTCTGTAGCACTGATATTTTGTCCCATGTTTTACTTGGCTGCTGCATAATGTTACCCTGTATGAGGCCTTCATGCACAGCCTACGTCACTTTTAGTCTGGTAACAATTACTAAGCAGAAGGATTTGAGGACAGCTTGGCTGCTCATGTAAAAATAAAAAAAATCTCTAATTACATTATGCCTGCACACCACTGACGCCGAACTAGATTTCTGGCTGCAGATTACCTCTTTTACTCCCTCTGAGGACAGCTGGAAGTGTGGCAGGCTATGGGCTGGCACAGTGTAGCAAGCTGCATTCAGGTCATTGTGTGTCATCAGGAAGTCAGTGTTGCTCCGTTCTTTCCCATTCGCCCCTAAAAGAAAGCCCAGCGAATGGAATTTCTGATGCAGGGGCCGTATAGTGCTGCCACAGGTTTTCTGCTCACACACATAAGTCTTTATTTAAACTAGATTGCTGGGAGAGCATTTCAGTCAAGTGTTTTTGGCGATGAACAAGCAAGGCCATTTCCCTGATTGGTGATCAGCCTGATGCCATTGATTTTAAGTCATGATTTTTGGATAATGTAAGTTTGTACATCAAGTTTAAAGGAGTATCAAGCATGTGGTAACGCTACTATTATTTCAAACAAATCAATTACTATAACAAGAATATAACATACAGTAAAGAATTTAGCCAAAGACAGAGTGATCAAAATCATTTCATCATCAGATTAACTTCCTGTCTCCCTATTAAAGAAGGCAATTTCCTCACTTTTACTGATGCATGCAAAACCAGCACCTTTCCTTTATTCGACAGGAGAAATAAATAACATTCTTGCATTGGCCTCTTTCAAACCTCCCGACTCTGAGTAGAGGTGACTGTGATGTTCAGGCCTCGTCTGCCACGCTCCCTGGTCCTCGTGCTGTATTCTTTATATTTGGGCGCTAGACAGCGGAGGCTCATTCCGTTCAGGTGTCTGATTACTTTGCTTACTGCCGCAGACAAACACAAACAACCAGCACATAAACAGACCAACTCGAGGATGAGGGGGCGTGCGGACGAGGCCTGGGTGTCACAAAAGCAAAAAAAGCGGAGGATAGCTGTAGTGTCTGAACATGTGTGAGGTTTCCGCGAACAAATATTAGTTCGGTTCTCAGAAAACATCCTTGAGACTCTAAAGCCCCGACATATATGTACTCAAAGCTAGGGGCTTGATTGGCAAATGTCCTGCATGGTTTGGTGATTTCTCTGCTTAAACCTGATTCAACTCACTTGTTAATTGCCAAGCTTAGGGGGTGTGTTTGAGTAGGTGAACAACCAAACTGTATTGGACACCACCCCTTCGGGACCACAGTTGATGCAGAGTTGGCCCTAACATCAGCAGATTGCAAGTTCAATTCCAGCAATGTTATAGACATGCATGTCGAAGACAAATCACCACAATCATCCTCACTCTTTGGTCCTCCTTTTACTCCCATCATGCAGCGCTCTCTTGGTCGGCGTGGGTCTCTGTTGACAGTTTGTTAACTGAATTGGGAGTTAGTGTTTTTCTCCAAGCATGCTGAGGTGTCTGAGTGAAGATATGATGGAGCTTCAAGGTGTTTTCCTTTACTCTCCTAGGTCAATAACATTGTGTGCTTGATGCAGACTTACCTTGTGGACTGGAACTGGCAATACCCTAACTGAGGGAAAAATGACTAGACTTCCCCTAAAAGTGAGTGTTTTGGAGATGAAAATTTGTTATGACTACAGTGATATTCAGTTGGGCTCTGTCCCTGTCAGTAGTGAATTGCAAGCCAGTGAGATGTGTGTGTTCAGGCTGTTCTCTGTGAGAGGCAGAAATTAAGTTAGTGGTGCATTAGAGTAGATGACTGTGAGTGGGAGTTGGAGTACTTAGCATGCAGGCTGAGTGAGACTGGACCCACCCTAGATGATGTCAGCTTCTGGGCTTCCTGTAGACTACTGCTGTTTGTCATCCCACTCGGAACAAACACTGGTGGAGACACACACACACACTGAGAGTCCATTGTCCTCTTTCAGAGCTGCTGGTGTGATCGTGTACACCAGAATTCGCAAAATTATCATTTCACCAGAAACATGCGGCTATGGATTATTACCTGTCCTGAAAAATATAGAATTAATATGTAGAAAGTAGTATGTGTGACATTTTGTTTTCTTTTTATGTGCAGTGTAATGTGCAAAAGTCTTCTTTTGTATTTTTCTGACCGACATGTTCAACTGATACTGTACTCTAATCAACATATTAGTAACTAATAGCTTATAATATATAATAACAACTAAATAATAATTATATTATAATATAATGATATTATAATTATATTATAATATAATTATAATTATGTTATTATATTATATTATATTATATTATATTATATTATATTATATTATTTTATTATTATAATTATAATAATTATAAAAATATACTTTATTCTAATGTTTTACTGTGTTTATTTTCATTTGTAATGTAATATATTGCATTGTCTCACCACAGCAGTAAGCTGAAAAATGTCAGTGTATCTCCAGCTAAAATGTACTGACATGCCGGTACAGTGAGGATGAATTTGTGAAGGTCTTTGTGCATTGTTCAGCAGTGAGGCTATATGCCTCCAAGCTGAGACTGAAAGTGAAGCTTCAAACTTAATAAAGACAAAAGCCCCTGTAGAGTAGGTGGGCACTGAAGGGTAGGTTTGAACTTGTTCAGTTCAGAATGCATTTAAGAGACAGAAGGCCGTGCCAGCTGGAGAATAGCAGGCACCAGGGAGAGAGAGAGAGAAGACCAAAAACAAAAGTAGTAGTTCTGTGACTAAAGCCAGCAGCAGACAAGCCTCTGGACGAAGCCCTTCCCTGCCTTTTTTTAACTAAATGAAGTTCATAAAGAAATACTACACAATGTTGCTGATGATAATAATAATAATAATAATAATAATAATAATAATAATAATAATAATAATAATGATGATTACAAACATAATAATACTAGTTATTGTTATTGTTTTTTATTTTTTATCATACAAACCCTTTCTCCACCAATCAGTGCAGTCTGCTAACAGTACTCTATGGCTGCTAAACAACATAGCTGTTGAATATTATTCCATTTATGCTTGAGGCATCAACTGAGATTTGTGATTAATTTAAAGATGCATTATTAGGAAAAGGGATGCTGTACAGATACATGGTGACCACAGTACAACCCAGGTTTTGAGAAAAAAGACAAAATGTAAAGCAAGGATGAATAAAAGCACTGAAGCAGAATGGTTTAGTGTTCCATAACTAAACATGTCCTCTTGAATGAACAACCCCAGTGCATTAAGGGTAATACCCTGGTGACAACTGTGTTGTTTCTTATTTTCTGAGAATGTAGACATTCTGAAAAGCAAACCTTTAATAGGTGTAAAAGATCTCATAGATCTGGCTTGTGAATCATTCACACACTCATGTTTAACAGGCTGAAGTCTCTCCACAAGGAGGTGCTGCTATGCGTACCCAAGTAGCTTGTGGTGCTTCATAAGAGTGTTGCTTTCCATCAATGACATTGTTTTTAAGTTCTCTCTCAAAGTTGCTATTTCGCATGTACAATGTTTGGGCAGTGTTAAGAGAGGCTGTGGAGCTTGACAGTATGTGGTCCAAGTCAACTGTAGAGAATGTTAACCTTATAGTCGTATACTTTAGATGACATTCTGCTGAAGTTAAATTGAACGGATGAGGCTTGGTGCTTTCATTCTAACATGTCAATGCTAAACTTAAGTCTATGTGTCGCTCATGGTTTATGAATTGAACTTATAGTTTGACCTCACTCAAGATCATATCACTCTAAGCCTGGCCCTGGCCTTACAACACCATCTCAGATCATTGTCACTAAACTGGCTGCCTTCACACCAAGATGTCTATGAGTATTTTTCTCTCAGGGAAAAGAATGAGTCATGATTCAGTAGAACTGACCGCTGACATAGCCTCATATTGATGTGCTGACAGTAGCAGTGGCCTAATTGCCACGATGTACCTTGATTTTTTTGCTTACACTTCAGACATGCCATGTGGCCGAAACCTATAAAACAAATACCCGTACAAGCTTTTAGAAGACAAATCCTTTAGATAGCAAGTAGAAAGGAGTGGGGGTCATATTACTGGCTAGAACAATAAAGTAGAAGCACTTGCAGGAGATACTTTTGACAGTTTTAATTAGAAAATGATGGGAAAAAAACAAAGGTATACCTCCTCATTAAAGGTGATTGAGAAAGGTGTGCTAAGTTGGTGCATCACAGCTAATACTGAATAGACAAAGAGACAAATACAGAGAGACAGATAGAGACCAGCAGGTTCACATGATGGTTAATGGACAGCTGTCAAGCTAGGCTTAAATAGGTACGCATGACAAGGTGCAGAAAATATGAGTAATATCTAAATCTCAGGCAAGTCTAACACATGATTTTTATTTACAAAACCAAGTGTCACCCATAGAAAACACCCCATTACATTTAACTGAGGTGCATTCCCATTTATATTCGACTTTTTCCTTCTGAGGTGCAGAAGGGGCTCAAGTAAGGTGTGACACAGAGGCCAGACTCCCTTAGTGATTCATGCACATAGGGAAGATTAGAAAACACACTGGTGAAATGAGACAAAAAGCTTTTACCTTCAAAAATATGTCAGTGACTATAATAAAATAGCTACTGTTTTCTAATCAGAGTGGGTATGGGGTAAAATGGGATTATACAGAAGAGAACCAAATCCCACCTTTAAATATAAAGAAGTATCTGTAGCCCTGGAACCAGCAGCCCTGGGAACCATGTTAGGATGTGTGGCATCATAGACTGCATAAATTACCAAAATATTTTTAACAGAAATCTGTCTCCACCCAAATGTTGGGTTGTGGTTGGATCTTTTATCAGAGCAATGACTCAAAACATATATGGGTAACTAACCACACAATCAAGCTTTTGACATCTTAAAACCACTGAAAACCTGTGGAGTGAGATGAAATGTAGAATTCGAGGCTGGGACCCATTAGGAGCTGAGGAATTTCTGTGTTGAGGATGGCCTCGTATTCCTCACTTGTATTCCAATGCCATCGAGCATCAGAGACGACTCATTGCTGTTATGTTCTGGGTTGGGAGGCCCCTTTAGGCTAAATAAGAACAAGCTGCTACTCAGATCTGGCAAAGTTGGGCACTTGTTATGTTTGCATGGATTAAAACAGTATTTTATTAGTTCATATAGGTAAATGGGTTATGGATCAGACTCCTACTTGTGTGTGTGCATAGTGCTGGGCCCTAAGAACCCTGAAGACTAGTCACATCCTCCTTCCCAACGGGCAGAAGGATGGACTTAATCTGCTTAAAAAATGTTTTCATTGGCACAACTGACCATAGCTGTGTCCTGAGAACTAAGTCAGTAATCTACCACTCTAATTTCTTCTGAACCCTTATATGAGACCAAAAGGCCCACTCAGTGGTTTGTAATCCCTTTTTATATTTTCATATAGGACGACTGATGTCATCCATGCAGTCCTAAAGACTTGGAAACGTTAATTCATGCACTCTCATAATGATCTTTTTCTATTATATCTCAAGATAATATTCATTAAAACTGCAAATGTATGGCTGCTCTTACATCTTGTACATAATCCAATATATACAATATATGCTAATATATACAAAAAATGGACATGTATTGCTTCCAGAATGTATAACCATTGAGATCTCTCTAAAAGTCCAGGAGTTGATGATGGCATATAAACGTAGTGTTAATGCCTGGGTCTCAGAGGCCTAAATGTGTTCTAATCCTGGCTGAGTGGTTCAGCAAAATGTCACCTAGAAAAACATTTTCCTACGGATGGAGTTAGGGTTATTTTCACAGAGACTAGAACATCAGGACACTGGCCTTAAAAGGACATGCTAAGAAATGGCGAGGTCTTAAAGAATCTCAGAATTTCCTTGAGACCAACTATAAGGAGTACAAGTCTTCTGATTACAAATATGGCATATCATACAACCAGACTGGTATTATTATTGAGTATCACTCATATTACTATGTTTTCTTTAAATCTGCTCTCGTGTCATTCATCAGTTTACTGTTACCTAGCACTAGACCTGAAATAAGAGAGCTAGTGATCATTCAGGAATAACCCTTGTTTATTCTCTGTTGCTCAGGCTCTGTGTAAACAGTCATTATCACATACTGAGGTAAACATCCACTTGAAAAAGTGACCATTATCTACGAAATGAGGCCATCTCCCCTCAGAATATACACTGATTGTTGTTCCTGCTGAGGTTGCACTGAAAAAAGCTGCTGAAAGAACTCAGTGGTGGCTGATTTCTGGTCTCAACACGCCTGTAAGTTAAGGAGCTCTGTTGCTATGTTGCTTTGTTGTTGTATCCAAGAACCAGATGGGTCCAAGTGTTAGGCAATGATTCAGGGGTCTGCTCTTCCTCAAGCTGCTAACCTTTGCCCACTCCCCAGTCAGATATCGCTACGCTCAGATCAGGTTATTTCCACCGTGATCAGGACAACAGCTGCAGCCCAAAGCAACACTCCTGTTTTTGAAGTAAGGATCATTTCCAGTGGGGGGATTTATAGAGGGAGAGTAATGCAGGAGACTGAGGAACGTCCAAACTGAAGTTTAACTCTAAAACTGTACTGGAGCTGAAGTCTAAATGGAGAAAAGTAGGCCTCTTGCATAGTTGATCTCCAAAATACACAGGTTTGTGGAAATACAGACGCAGTGCTTCCCTGATAAAAAAAAGTGCCTCCATTACATCATCCCTGGCTTCAGAAAGATGATGAAAACATTCAGTTTGACTTTGTTTTCACTTTCCAGGGCTTTTTCCTCTTCTCTAAGGCCAAGGAAACACAGAACAGCCTCCTTTGTTTCTGGAAAAACGTTTGGCATGGTTAATTTCTGACTTTTGGTGGATGTGTTTTGTTATCTTTATTGTTACTCTTACATAATAGCTGTGTGTGTGTGTGTGTGTGTGTGTGTGTGTGTATGCGTTGAAAATAGAAAGTCAAAGTGACAAGCAGTAGCCAAAGTATTTACAGAGGTAGTGCCAAATGTATCTAAAGTCAGCTGGCATCCCTACTTGCTCTCAAAGTCTCTGATGGCAAACAGCATTATCACAGCCTGATAAAACCCATTCTTTAGCAGAAAATGACATGAACCGAGCAGTGCAGTGTGTGAAGTGGCTTGGGGTGCTTGGACTTCGGGAGCCAATTGAGGGAAGGTTTATTTGTGGAAACTGAGTGTTCTGGATGTGTTGTGATATCCCAGTGCCAAATTTGGTCCTCTCCAGCCAAGCAGGCAAGCTTTCCTGTAACTCAGCCAGCAGGAACATATACCCATTATCACTGTTTGTGTATTACTCAAAAAATGGATTCCTTTAGAAATGATTATTTCCCTCAAAATGTAATGGTAGTGCTTTACTTA
The DNA here is from genome assembly GCA_037974465.1 of Brachypetersius altus. NCBI lineage: Eukaryota > Metazoa > Chordata > Actinopteri > Characiformes > Alestidae > Brachypetersius > Brachypetersius altus. The sequence goes on from JBBPDB010000019.1 coordinate 3,481,599, forward strand.
CTAATTACTTTTACATAACCGTCTAAACCCATACAACTTTGTTTCATCTGACAGCACAGGGGAAGCCCCAACAGTCATTTCAGTACTTGATTTAAGACAGAAATAGTCAGTCATGGTAAATATCATTTAAAAAGCCGTGTTACTATTACCAATGTAACACATCCAGTTGTTTTCTTAAAAAAATGAATCACTAATTATGTCTGAAAACCTAAGAATTAGCAAGTAGAAACAGTTCTCAAAATCTTCAAGAACAAAGCTTACACATCTATTTCTGAATGGATATTGAGCTTGGTCTGTGTATTTGAAGCAGCGGCACTTCCTTCTTAAGGACTTCAGCACTATCCAACAATTTTATATTATTTTTATATTAACATATTATGTTTCTCTTTAGCACATTTCCTCAACAGTACCCCCTATGTCCAGCATGAGGTACAGCACCTTTTTGGGGATGAAAATTTCCTTTCAAATTACTAGCGCTGTTCATATATTATACGTGCTGGGTTTTTTTTATTACAAGTGAAGATTTATAGCAGAAGATTTCTACCAATCATGTGCCAAGGAGCCACAGAACATCGATCCATTTAATTAGTGAAAAGCTGTGAATTGGCAATAAGCCAAGGCAATATTCCTTGCAAGGCAGATAACAGCCACAGAGTTTGTTCTTCCTAAGAGAGGCTCATCTTGCTAACAATGTCATCTCTGTCAGTTTCTCCCAATGTCCTCCAAATGTCTTCTACTAAGACCTCTACTGCTTTTCCTTCTTATCCCTCAGTATTGCTGTATTTTAACCAAGACTTAGGACACCGACTCTGAATCTCAAGCGAGTTGCTTTATTGTTTTAAAGTGTGAATCAATGTCCAGGCTACATGTGGACAAAAAAGCTGCCAAACATCAGGATTCTAGAAGTGCACTCTTTCAGATGTCAAATTTCAAACAGTATTTGTGTGCTCTCCCTCAGACATTAGTTAATGTGGCAGTAAAACCTCTGTAGCACTGTGTAATAGAAAGGATCCAGAGAAATCGAGTCAACATCATCCCAATGGATCTCCTAAAGGATCATTATCACTATGTTTACTAGCAAGTAATGAACTTGCGATGTCAATCTAGCTTTGTAAAAGTGGGACATTTCTATGAAATGAATGACAAACACAGTGCTAAACAAAACTTTGGGTTAAATCTTTAAGGATTTAAAATGTTTTTAACCTCAGCATAAGGAAGAGACACAAAACCTTCACCTGTGCCACACAACCTAGACCAAAAGAGATTACAGCAGATCTAAATGAAAGCTTTCAGTTGCAGAGAACTTCGAACCCAACCAAACGCTAGTTATTCAGAGTGCCTGTGCAATGCAATGAACAGTGCATAGTCTTGTATGAGCAGTATCCTAGTCCATAAGATTAAGGAAAAATATTACCTGCAAAGGTGTGGAACAGTAGATGTATATGCTTGCACGCCATTTGTGAAAATTTTCCAAAACATACGAAAATGTTGCATATAATGTTCAGCGTTCACCATTATGTGTCAATAACACGGAAGCCTTACACACCTCTTCAAGAATCATGTGTTAAGCACTCCAAAGAGGCTTACTGTACATACCCTGCTCTCACTCTCTCACTCCTTCTCATTCCCTCCACTACCAGCAAGTGAAGCATGAGCAATGGTCCTAAAATAACCATGTGTTATGCAACGTGCTACAGCAAATCTTGGTTCTGAGTTTCCAGCTGTGACAGACTTCATGGCACCGAACTGCAGTTCTAGTGCACTTAGACAGTACTTGAGCGAACACTTGCTCTACATTTCTCTTGCTCTCTCTCTCTCTCTCTCTCTCTCTCACCCCCCTCACTTTAAGTCCCCTCAATGTAAAAGTCCTCATCTTGGAAGATTGGGGTGGCTGGATTAGTGAATGCTGCTCTAATGTTATTTAAGGATTAAAGGATCTTAGTAAGACAGGAAGGGCAGTCTGAAATTTCCTGTTAATGACAGAGCCAGACACTGATCACACTCAAATGTAGGCTATGCTGTATAAGTCTCCTTCTCAGTGGTTCTGATCAAAAATGGATAGTCCCAAGAACATCCAGCTATTTTCTGTTACAACCACCGAAAATCCTTCTGTAAAAGCAGGACTATACTGTTAGACCTTAGTAATGAAAAAGTGGAAACTTTAGCTAAAGCAAAACAATTATGTAGCTAAGTAAACAGTTCAGACCAGGACAATATTTTCCAAAAGAAGAGAAACAAAATAAAGGAGTGAATAAAGGGAAAAAACTGAATATGAATCACTATCACAAAGCAGTGATTTGAATACAGATTTAGTTTGTATGTGCTATTTGTAGTGTTGTTGAATTAAGGAAAAAATTTATGTGGTATTCATTTTATCCTGTTACAGGATATGGTGATGCATTGGGTCTATTCATTTCTTGATTAAATGTAAGTCCTTTATCTTCCTTGATGTGTAAAAAAACAGCAGTGTGTCCAGACACAGATTTATGAACAGGCAAAGCAATGAAATCTAATCTGAGTAGATCAGCCTGCTCTCTGAACGAACCCATACAACACAGAATCAGTTGACCATTCTTCGTCTTTCAGAAGATATTATAAGCTGAAGGGTGATTTTTATTTGGATTTTAGTTAGTCTTCTTTGGGGCTTTCAAGAAAAACGGTAGCAATTCTTTTCTCCTGACGGACTTTCAAAGAAGGGTCAATCATCTGGGTCTGCAGGAACTCTTGAACACCGGCTTCACTGCCTCTCTGTCCTTGTGAATCCACTCCTTCTAAACCTGGTGAGCCAGAGGAGCTGCTGTTGATATCCATTTGAAATGTGAAAGATTTCTCATTAGGCCCCAGCTTGATGATTTTTTCTGTTTTGGCAACTTCGCTATCTGAGCTCCAGTCTTCAGTTTCTTCCAGGCTCGTCACCCATGGCTTTCCCTCCTGTTGGACCTCCTCTCTGGAGACCCTCATGGTATAGCCTCCACCAGCTCCAGCACTGAGGGCCTGATGGAGTCCAGAATTGGAGGACTGCAGTGCTGCCAGCACCTGTTCAGGGGACACGTCATCTGACAGATCATCCAGCAGTCCAGACTCCTCCAGGCTCTGAGAGACACTGAGTTCTGCCACAAAGGTCATTGCTCCATCATTCGCAGCTTGTTCCACCTTCTTTATGTCAACAGAGATATTGTCAGAAGTCTCACCAGCTTTTGTAAGAAGAGCAAGTTCTTCTTTCAGCGATCCAGACACAGTGCTCTCCAGTTGCTCGAGTGCTCCCCTCAGCTGTTCTCTTGGATCTAGTGACTCTTCTTTCAGGATCTCTAACATGGACTCTTGGACTGTAGGAGAAACACGTACCTCTTCCTCAATGATACACTGGGGAAAAGGTTCTCTTTTAATGTAGTCAGGTGACTCTCTGTAACTGTCGGGTTCATCTGAGTATCTTCTTTTTGTAGGAAGACCTTCTTCCTGGTAGTATCTTTCATCCGAAAGGTCATCCACCACTCCATAATGTCCATAAGACATAATTCCACCACCTTCTTCAGATTCAGACAAATTGTCTTCAGGGGTGGAAACAAAGTACTCTTGAGTTTCTTGGCCCTGGGAATAATAAGGGAGGCTCTCCTCTCTGGACACTTCCTGAACCTGCACAGATCCTCTCCCATTATACGAGGAGCCCGTCACAATCTTACTGGTGCTCTCATGTTCACTTGGCTGAGATTCACTCTCTGGCTCTTCAATCTGGAAGAACATGGATGTAGGCTTGAAGTAAGGCTTGGATTTCACCTCCACAGTCTCCTCAATTTCAACCTCCCCATCTTCATCACTTTGCGATTCCACCATTTCCTCTATTATTTCCACATTAACCGATTTGTTTTCTAGACTTTCACCCTTAAGACCAAGACTCAACAGGTTCTGAATCATGCTACCTGCTGGGGTTCCCTCAATATCTTCAAGGGAGACTTTTTTCACTCCCTTACTGAGGAGCTCCTCCAAAGCAGTATCATCTGATACATCCAAATCCTCTTCCACTTTTGTCTGCAGAACTATCTGAGTCTTAGTGCTTCCGTCCTCCTGTTGTGTTTTCTCCACATAATATGTAAGTTTTGAATCAGTGGGTGAACCAAGTGTTGGATCCAAGCCAGCAGGCTTCATGACCTTCTCAATAATTTCTTCCATGGACACTGTGTCCAATATTTTCTCCTCACCTGCAAGTACTTTTGGCCTCACATTTCCTTTCAAAACTCTCTGATCTTCACGTTTCGACTCGTCTTTTCGGAACAACTGTTCTTCACCAAGTTTCATTGTTACCTTGGTACGATCCACATCTGCTCTCTCACCCATTCTGTCGCTTTTCTTATCAATAACTGTCTGATGGCTTTCCCCAGCGGTGCTCAGACTCATCATGGGAGGTGACACGACTCTTACTGATGTCTGTTCTGCTGCTGATGAGGCACTGGAGGGCAGTTTACTTCCTGTTACTGGAAGGGTGTGATCAAGTGAACTCTTATGTGGGTCTTGTGAAAACCCTTTGATTTTCACACTCTTCTCCTCCACCGTTTCTTTGGTTTTGTAATTTGTTGAGACTGCAGATTTGGCTGCACTTGCTGCTGCTGCAGCTTGTGTCGCTTTGGTGAAAGAGATCATATCCCTTCTTTCAGCAGGGCTCTGTCTGGCATGTTTTGACACAGCGATGGGCACAATCCTGGATGCTCTTTGTGAATCAAGCTGACTGGATACAGCTGAGGTTCTAATGCTGGAAATGGGCTCCATATACCGGACATTATGTCCTGTGAAATGCCTTCTAATTTCTGGCTGACTGGTGTAGACCCGAGGTGTATACTGGGATGGCAATTTAATATCTAGGGGAAAAAAAACAAGCTTTTTTGAGAAAAACAGCTGGTAATCACAATGAGTAAGATAAAACCTTAAAAATTAGCAACAGTACCTATTATTCGCTCTCTTGAATGATGATCAGACCTCATCTGCGCATGCCTTCCTTCTTCTTCCAGTAGCGCCCTAAGAAGAACAAATAAAAAAAATAGCTGGCTTTAAAAAATGAATAGGAGATAAAAAAAAAACAAACAACTATATGTGACGGATGGACTGGTTCTTTCACCTGTCTGAGGAGTTAAAACCACCTGCCATCACAACGCAAAGCCTTAAAACCAAAGGGAAGATGGTACAACCAAGCATCAAACATCTCTTACACAAAGACAGAATGAACAGATCGCACAAATGACAGATCGCACTCTGGTTCCTTCATCGGTCGATTCATAATACCTACCTTGATGGCAACAATGTATAACTTCACAGCATATGCAGTACAGGAAAAAAAAAGCAAAGAACACTTTAGTGGAGCTAGAGTTCAGTATATCCCTTGTGAATGTCCCCTCTGGGGCTGCTGAAAGACCAAACTAAAAATAACAGCCACAATGATCTCTGACTGTTTCCTTTATGGCTTAGAATGTGGCGCTGTTACACAGACACACAGAAAGACTTGCTTTGCGTGCCCTTTACGCCACCAAGGCAGACATTCAAAATATTCAATATTCCATACGGCGTTCAGGACAGAGCAGCCATGAGTGTGCGATCTGACAAAAAGAGTCAAGAGAAGAAACTGTTTGAAATGTGAAACAGCAAAGGAGTCCAGCAACAGTGAGAGGAGGGACTGGTGGAACTTTCTATAAAAGGCCTGGCAGTTACTTTGTGTACATACTGGAAGGTGAGTAGCAAGCCTGCCATTTTCAGAGCCCAGTTACTAACTATGGATACAAAGTGAACAAACAATATGAGTTTTATTTTATATAGTAGCCGATACATATAGAAACTTCATGAATCTGGTCAAATAAAATATGGCTTTTGTCTGTTGTTCTTTATTAAATTATATTTAGTTACCTATTGAAAAAGCGATTTGAAAAATGTACCCAACGCCTTTTTCCAACATTCACATGAGATATATTCGTGTAATTTGTCGCAAAAACTATTTTTACAGTGTTTTGGCCCTCAGTTACTGACAATGATTTTAAAGTTACAAGATAATTTTATACTCTTCTGCCAGTACCTGTCAAACAGCCGACATTAGTTCTATTGCTGTTTAGTAGTTCTGTACGAAATGATCAAAACACACTCAGGCTAGTCACAGTGTGCTCTATCTGAACCAGGGCTGACATAAATGGTTTACCAGCATGAGTATGAATTTCTTTTTTTCCTCCAGTATTGCAACAACCATTAACAATATGTTTCTCATAGTAATAAAGCCCTGGAAAACCTGGTTATTGCACTGCATGCAAGTGCTGTGTGTGTGAATTCATGAAGCAGAACTAATTCTGATATCAATTTTTAATGTTGAAAGGCTTTGGGAGGAGACTCTGGTGTATTCTGCCCTGAACATACCATAAATAGATGAGACACACACAACAGGAGAAAACCAAACCAAGAAACAGAGATAAACAATCTGGACACATTTAACCTAAAAATGTTTACAATGTCCCAGTCTCTTTTCACTCTCTGCTATCATCACCTTTGTGTACTTTTAGTCATTTTAATTTTAAAAAAAAAGGAACAAACAAGATGTTTACATTTTAATGATATTTAAAATTAATATTTAATAATGCATTTATGCCCTCTGGAAAAGCAAAATGTTTAGGTGACAATCCTATTTGAAAGCTTAATGAAATAAAGGTAAGTTATAAGCACACTATATTACTTACAAGTAAATGTAGTTCCAATTTCTGTATGTTTTTGTTTGTGCAGCTACGAAAATAACTGGATATCGTCCTCAGCCTACAAATACCACAACAGTGAATTCCTGTACAAATGATAGGCAGGAACTACGACTGGCAAAACAAAAGAAAAATCTCGTGGCTTTTCAGATTTGTTTATTTCTTTATTTAGAGAGAGCCAAAATAAAAATAAGAAGAACTAGTTTTTAACAGAAATACACTGTGAGATTTGGCCAAGACTGGAATTGAGAGAATTTTGAACAAAGAACTATACATTGTCCTGTTTATTATTCTGAATTTGGCCCATCAGTGGTATACTTTAGTGATGTAAATAACATGAAATGAGTCGGAGCACTTTGTATTTGACAGCTGCTGCTACACCTGTACCAAAATGTCATAGTATAATTCTGCATTATGACTCATATTGGCAAATAAGCAATTGCCTTTATTAACTTTATTAGCTAATACATTGGCCACTGGCTCACTGGGTTGTAAAAGACATGGATTTTAAAAAGCCATGGTCTGTGCAGTATGTATGAATGTAGTTCTGAAAAGTGCCATACCTGTATGCTGCCACTTCCAGACTGAGCCCCATCTTGACCTGTAGAAGGTCCTGGTGGTCCTGTAGCTTTTCTGAAATGGTGTTGGCCAAAAGCCTGCGCTCGTGTTCTAGCTCTTCAATGATCATCTACAAGAAAGAAGGAAAGTTAATCTGCTATTTTTTTCTTCATTCAATTAACCAATATTACTAGGAGCATCTGATTTTAGGGTCATGCATTTCAGATGTAACATTCACTATATAAGGCTGCTGATCTCCTGAGGAACGCTTGGCCACGCTTTTCTGGCTTTCCAAGGCCAGAAGTAAGGATCATGTCTAAGAGTTCATTATTTTGATCAATCATAAGTTAATAAAACAAGGCTAATACATTATTACCCACAATCCAATATCTCCTCCTAAAATTGAGAAGATAGAGTTGTCAAGGTGACCTAAGAGCATTTTGCATATCAATGCTTCTGTGATACACCTGTTGAGAATATCTTCCCCCTCTATACTGTCACTGCACATTTTAAAGAGACAGGTCTGGTTACTGGATCACAGCCAAATTCCTGATTTAGATCATTAAGTGATTCGTCAAGCAGATCAGGCCCACAAGATGTTGTAGTATCTGGGGCACGTAAACGTGCACCTCCCCTGGTCTAGTCTTCAAATCCGCTCTTGCTCTGCTGGTTAGGATCCATGCTGCTAGGCCTTACAGTGACACGGCCTGCAACATCTTGCACAAGGTCATTGCATTACATTGGCTTTGATCAACCTGTAAACAAATGTTAATTAAGCTAAAAGCCTAAGGCTGTTTGACAGTCCACCTATTGGAGAGATTCAGTCAATAAGAGAAAGCTATTTTTTTTATGATGCACTGCCACTTTTTGCATTAGTCTATTATGGTCCAGTTATAGAAACTAAGCTGCAGAAACAGCCAATTTGGAATTCACAGATGTAACAAAAGTTAATCAGAAAAGATCTCCTGCAGGTATGACAAACATTTATCCTGACTTGTAGTTCCCACCCCTATAGACCCTTACTGACTCAGATTTACCTTGTTAATGAAAGCAATCAGACTAAAGCATTTAATACCTCTAAACACATATGAAGTTACTACATGAAACGGTTGTAAGTTTGTTGCCTGATGCCTCAACGTTTACGAATATATTTATGAACTTATTCAAAAATAAAATGGAGGTACATGCAGGCTGTACCTAGTTACCAACATGTATAGACACATGTAGTGTCACTTAGCATTTTGAATAGTAAATAAAATGCACATATCTGTGGTGTAGGCCTATCAAAGCCAATAAAAAATCTGACTTTTCTCAAGAACAACATCATCATCGTGGCTTTATTTAGGTGTTAATGTCTGTATTATGCCAAGATTAAAAAAAAACTGGAATCCTCTTTAAAGTCACACAAACGTCAGGGAAACACCATAAATACAAGAAAATGTAGGCATATGAGCAGGTTAAGAGAATAAGAAGCATCTCATTCAGTTTATGCTAAAATGTCATTGTAAATAATAGTTAAACTCTCCTGAGAACACTAAATTAGACAAAACATTCCAGCCTGGCAGGATCACGATGAGACTGAACTGGTGTGACAGTTTCCTCAGACCTATCTTGTGGTTTTGTTGATGACAGGTGAGAGACTGATGCTTTATCTCCGGGTATTTAACCTGGCCATGGATGCTGTTTCAGATGAGCTGTCTGGTATATAATGTGACTTTAGTGAATGAGATTGGGGTTCCCCCGTCTCACACACTGTGGTCTGGTGTTAGTTATTCTCAGTGCCAGTTCGTAAGCCAGGACCACAGCTGTCTCCATTTTCCTTCAGTGCTGTTCAAGGTGGGTGTGGCTCTCCTCTGGGGTGGGGTGTGTGTGTGTGTGTGTGTGTGTGTGTGTGTGTTGATGTTTATTCATAACGCCAGCAGATACTTTCAGCACTGTGACTAACGGGGCCTTAATTCTTTATAATAGCACATTTGATTCACTTACCTCATACTGACCAACGTCTCCTTTAAAGTTATCCTGCATGTTGATGATCTGGTTTTCCAGCTCCAGCTGCAGCTTGGTGTGTTTCTCCAGCTCTGCCCTCAGTCTGTTGAGCTCTGATCCGTACTGCGTCCTCTCTCTGCTGAAGTCCTCCAGCCTCGCCTGGTCCGCTTTCACCGCTTCCTCCATTTCTTCCACCCTCCGACGGTACACCTCGAGCGTCTCCATCCATCCCTCGGACAGATGGCGTGCGTACTCCTCTACCTCCTCCATGCTGACGGCCGGGGGTCCTCGGTGAACCTCTGTCACCACGGAGCTCGCTCTGGAGCGCACCTGGCTCCGAAGACGCGCGCTCTCCTGTCTGTGCGCGTCCTCCAGAAACGCGCACTCGTCCTGCAGCTCTTGGAGACGCTGCTCTAGTGTGCCGTTGGTGTGTTGGGCCTGGCGGAGCTCCTTCTCACAGCCCCTCAGCTCGCCCCCGAGACCCCTGGTGACGGAGCACTCATCTGAGCAAATAGCCTGCAGCCTGTGGAACTCTTCGCGGAGCTTCTCTCTCTCCATCTCAGCTTTGCTCTTCTCGAAGGACAGGCGCTCCACCAGCCTCCTCATCTCCCTCAACTCGGCCAGGTGCCTGCCCTCTCCCTCCCGCCCCCCACACCTCTCCTGTCGGACCGCCTGGATCTCTGCAACCAGCCGCGCGTTCTCCTGCTCCAGCAGCTTAGAGCGAGACAGGTAGTGGCCCAGCCTCTGGTTCAGCTCCTGAAGCTGGAGCTTCTCGCTCTCGAACGGCCTCCTCATCTGAAACATCTTCTCTCTGGATCTTAATGTCGAAATGAATCAAAAGTGGAGATAAAAAAGGAGGAAATTATCCCTCCGTTCTTGTCATCGGTGAAAGAAACTCTACTCTCCTGTCAGACACTCGTCTTCTGTGGAAGAGCAGAATGGGAGGGGCGCCCTTTAATCCCTACCTTGGGTTTAGGGGTGGGGTGAGGTGGGGTGGGGGCAGATGTGAGAGAAGCGTCATTTTTATCAACACCCGTTTTCAGACAGACCCGCCCCCTGCAGATATGATTGGCTGTTCAGACTCTCAAAGAGTCTAAAAAAGTCCAGTAAGATTTGTAAAAAATAATAAATAAAAAATAACGCAATATGAAAATACACTATGCTTTATATACAAATCCTGGGTATAAATAACATAAATAAGTAACTTACGTTGAAATAAATTGCTAATTACACAGAGAGTGGTTAGGAGTGTTATTGTATGTAGTAAAGATCAGTGGTATATAAGTAATGTTAACGTAAGATATACATGGGAAGACTCTGGACGTGTCTTCTATCCAACACATTTGTTTCAAATGGATTTTTTATCTAGAGAAGTTAAATGGCTGTCCATGAGGAAATTTTGCATGCAGTCAATCCTATGTTCCTCAGATTTGTCAATTTTGTTGCCACACAGATATATACTGAAGTGCTGCTCTTAATTAAATGATAAAATAATAAAGATAAGTTATTGTTCTAAACAATTTACAACATTACACACAAACAGTCGTAACAGACAGACGGACTATTTGAGCCAATCACAGCTCAGGAGGGGCGGGGCGTCTGAAAAAAGGTGGGCAAACAAACTAAAGTGTGAGAGGAGTAGGAGCTGAAACACTCTTCTCAGAGCTGTGGCTCTCCCATGTGGAGAGAGACGGATGGTGCAGAGTCCGATATCACTCCTCCTCCTCCTCCTCCTCCTCCTCCTCCTCCTCCTTATCCTAAAGTCAGACCGAGGTTAGGCTGTGGCAGGAACTCCAGAGAAGCAGAAGACTGAGACTGAGACATTCACTTCTGTACCGTTGGATACAATAATAGGGAGCTGGGTTACAGGTTAAGGTTCAAATAAGGAATAAAGATCAGTATTCATTTTTAAAAGCTTTTCAAGGATGGATTCTCCCCAGAAGGACCTGGTCGTGATTACAGGTGCGTTGAAATATAAGCTTAGCTTACGAGTCTTCATCTATCAGTTACTTTTTACTACTGATAAATGTTTTAGTATGTGTATCTTTGTTCAGGGTTTGGTCCTTTTCGACAGTACTTGGTGAATGCAAGCTGGGAAGCCGCCAAGGTATCAGGTTCACACACTGTCACTTTGTGAAACGTATTTATTAACTTATATTTATATAAACTTGTTTTCATTCACTGTTTCATACAGTCAACATGCAGTGTTTGGTGATTTAAAGGCAGCCTAAGTAACAGGGAAGGTGAAATCAACAGTCTCCTGAAATCTTCAAATCAAAAATCAAGTCTTTTGAAAACTGAATTCTCGATTTGTATTCTCTTAGGGTTTGAAAAGGGCAGGCCTTGGAGACGACATTGAGACCTACATTGTAGAGATTCCTGTGAGTTACTTAAAAGCTCAGCAAGCCATTGCTGAAATATGGCAGAATATGAAGCCCAAGGCAAGTTTAAAAAACAGTAAGAAACTCATAGCCAAAACTCTTTTACATTGTTGGCACACCATAATTTTCCCTAGATGTTTGGGTTGGCCATTAAGACTGTTTTGAAGCAATGTGCTGCAATGCTGACTCTCCTAAAGGTGATTACAATGGCAGTCATTGATCCAATCTTGTCTGCAATCGTTCAGCTTCTTTCCACAGCTGTAAAGCTGCAGAGATCCACACTGAGATGAGTTAACATTTACATTTACATTTACATTTACGGCATTTAGCTGATGCTCTTATCCAGAGCGACGTACATCAGTGCTTAAGA
>JBBPDB010000019.1:3520655-3557246 GCA_037974465.1 Brachypetersius altus
TATATATATATGAGGAAGAGAGAGAGAGAGAAAGAGAGAGAGAGAGCGAGGCAATGAGGACATAAGAGGGGAACAAAACTACACATTAACAATGTTAGCACATCATGTAACTAAAGAGGTTTCTTGTGACTGCTTGAGTTAAGAAACAGTGAAGCTGCAAGAGAATTTGAGCACTTGAGTTTCTGTTGAATAGTAGTTAGGGATGTGTCAATTTCAGCTGCTGAGTTTGATTCCTGTCTCTGGCATCCTGCACCCTGATGGGTGGCAGCAGAACCACCCACTGTGTGGTATGTGCAAATGGGTTTGAGGACACATTACTCCTACCAGACATCAGAATTGGTGGTGAAAACTCCGTCTTTCAGAGACTCGGGAGACATCCAGCGGACCGGCAGAAGCCCTTTGCCTCCTTTCCGATAGTAATCCGTCTCATAGATGTCCCGTGTCATGCCAAAGTCTGAATAAAAGGGGAAAGCAGAGGCGAGATTAATGAGGGGATACTGCACAGTGGAACCACTCCTTTCACCACCTTTCCTTCAAAGCGTGTCCCGGTAAGATTTATAGGGTTCTTTCCACAGCACCCTCCACTGTTCTTAAATACTTCATGAAGACTGTGTGAGTGCTTTTGGAGTGTGTTTAAGCATTAATCACCTCCGATCTTGACGGTGAAGTCCTCAGCCACCATGCAGTTCCTGGCGGCCAAGTCCCGGTGCACAAACTTGTTGGCGTTGAGGTACGCCATGCCGTCTGAGATTTCCCCAGCCATCTGAATCATCTTCTTCAGTGACGGCAGGGGCTGGCTACATGAGCCCTGCTGCGGAGCCAGAGGGAATCAACACACAGTGTTAATCGTTTACAAACCATATTCTCAAAATAACAGACAGGGAAGAGGAACAAGAGAGAATCAAAAAGAGATCGAGGGAGAGAGAGAGATATGTTCTGTGTCAAACCCATTACACCAGTAAGCTAACCACATTTTAATGTTGAATTTTATGAATACGTTTTATTATTTGCAATATTTTATCACAGGATTTGAAGATAAAACAGTTGTGCTGTCTAAAAAAAGTGTAAATTATGTGGTTCAAAATTATTTTTAAATTTAGGGACGAAGCCAAAATATATAAACCCATTTGGGAAGATACTACATGGTACTTGCTGCCACATGTACATCTTTAAAATGAATGACTAATAGAGAGACAACCCTTAGAGTTTTTGGTTTCTGTACCTGTTTGGAGCGGAGAGAGCGCAGGTAGCTCTTCAGGTCCCCTCGTGTCATCAGCTCCATGATCACAAGAGTGGGTTGGCCTTGTGAAACCACGCCCAGCAGCCGCACCTTGACCAGTCAGGGAACAGGGCAGGCTGAGCACTTACTCCACAGGTTTCTTTAAGGTCTCAACATCATTAGATATTACATCAATGCAGAGGTCAAAACATCTTTCCCCAACTTGCATAGTCCAGCAAGTACACCAAATGTTTACAATTTATACAATCCTACAGTATCTCCCTATCTCTTTACTATAGTATCTCCAGTGCAGACAAAATTTAAAAGAATCCATTAAGAATTTAGGTTTCTCACTATTATTTTCAGGAACATTTGAGCAGTGGAAGCAACAAACCATCACTTTGGCTAAGTGGTGTTTGTAACTTGTACTAAGACAACACCAAGTACACTGATCACTTAATGGTTCATACCTAGAAAAGCCACTAAATAGAAGCTTGAACAAATAAATTGTATGTCAAAAAAGCCTCTCGGTTATGTATATAACAGAATACTGATTGAAATTTTAAGGACCCTGCTGTGTTAAAGAGTGGTATTAGGTATTTATTTTGCTAGGACACTTTTCATTTACTGTGAAGGAGCTCCTGAGTTAAGGTCTTTTTCCTGTTTCTTACCACATGGTGACAGTTGAACTCCTTCATGACAGAGGCTTCATTGAGGAACTCGATCCGCTCACGCATGCTGGCTGACTCATTGACTGTCTTGATGGCCACCCGAGTCTCAGGTTCATCCTTGACAACGCCTTTGGCAATTCCTTCATACACCATGCCGAAAGAACCCTGACCAAGTTCTCGACACAAAGTGATCTTCTCCCGTGCCACCTCCCACTCATCTGGTACATACACTGGGAAAACAGTAACAAAAATGAATTAAAACACTCATTAATGGTACTGTACTTTCTCACTACGCTGCTAGTGTTCATTTCACTGCTAGATATCATCTTGCCATTAATGTTTAATGTGTTCATTTAAAGCAATACTTACTCTCTGCTGCGCTAAAGTATTCAGGGTTCACAGAGGCATAAAGGACCCCATTTCCCAATCTGTCACTGTTCCTGTTAAGGGTGGAATGGAACGTCAGCATGAGTTTAGCATTAGAGTTACTGCAGTGTTTCAGGATCTCAAAATGGATGCCTCACCTCTTCTTTTTGATGACAATGATGGTGCTGATGAGCCCAATGAACACGAGCAGCACTATGATTGGAATAGTGATGGCTAGATAGAGCATATTCTCATAGGCTTCTGTGGAGGTAAAACCAAAACCCGGTTAACAAACAATAAACTACAACGGCATCAATTAATTTACCGACATATAACAGTCTCTCAATCACCAATAAAGTGTCAACACAGACTGCAGTAAATTAACGAATGAAATCCACAAATGTAGTTTGTGTGAGGGGCTCTTACGATGTGGTGGGGGGACATAGAAGGACACTGGCTTGGTCCAGGAGCCATTTCCAGCTAGTGAGGTGGCCCTGACCCGGGCTGAATAATTGCCAAAACCCAGATTGGTCAGTCGTGTCCCTCTCATCTCCCTGTACTGCTGACGAGACACACACTCATGCTTCTCAGACTGAACACATGCACACACACACACACACACACGGACACAGAAACACGCACAATCTGTAAGGCTTCATATTCATATGGGGTGTAAAACTACACTGATATACTGATCTGAAAATGGAGGTTACCCTGCAATGTTTTGAAACAAAATTCAAATCAAATTTTCAGGCTATTTTCCTTCTCTTGCAATAAATAAAATAAAATAGCATTCTATATATATTTGATTGTCTTTCTCTCGCTACCGTATAACTAGTTCCTCCGGTCACCTCTCTGTCTTCTTAAATATTCTTCTGAATCATAAAGAACGGAAACTGGTGAAAAATCTAATAAAACCCGAGAAGTCAATGTGCGCAGTGTTGGTACTCACCTCTGTTCCCAGACGGAACTTGATTTCATACATGAGGATGAGTCCGCTGGGCCGAGGAGGCTCAGGCCACCTCAGCACAACCGTGTCCTCCACCCTGTCATCCTTTTCATGAGTCACTGGTCCAGGGATATCATCTGCTTTTTCTGGATGAGGACATTGCATTGTTCAGTGGACGCCCCTCTCATACAGACAAATAGTAATGAACTCAACTCCTAAACTTAATCTAGTAATGCAAAGATCTGCAGTAATTAATGGATAATACAAATGCTCACTTGTATTACTTGTATTAACCACTTGATTATCAAGCTGAGGTGTTTATTTGGTGCTAGATTGGAATTATATCTAAATAGGCTATGCGTCATTAAGGCTGTGTTGAAGATCTCTGCACTTGACCAAGACAAAATTGTGACCATGACTGGTAAATATAGCATCACTGGTATTAGCGTGTGATGATTTCAAACTACATGCTCAGCTCTGTTTGGAATGTGTGGACTACGGTGGGCTACCTGCAGGTTTGGTCCTGGAAAAGACGAAAGCAGCAGCGCTGCAGCGCGGCACCTCATGGTTGCAGGCGTGGACGTCAATGCGGTAGACAGTGAACGGCTCCAAGTTAGTGATTTCCATGAACTCTGTGTAAACGGTGGCCTCTGAGAATTTATACAAACGTTCCACAAGCTCCAAATCAGTCATGTTTCCCTCCTGCCCAGTGACGTTCCGACCACGCGCTAATGTGCCATTGGCCACGCCAAACAGATCCCGACGACGTCTGTCTGGAGGCCTGAGGGACAGAGACAAACAGAGACAGTGAAAAAAGAGAAGACAAGACAAGAGAACAGAAGACAAGAGAAGACAAGAGAAGAGAAGATTAAAAAAAAAGAAAAAAGAAAAAAGTAAAAGAGAGAAAGAAGAAGAGGAAATGAGGAGCAAGATGAGGAGATAAGGCGACAGAAGAAGAAAAAAGAAGAAATAGAAGATAAACCTCACCAGAGAGAACAGAATCATAGATGAAGTAAAAGTGAAAGAAAGTAAAAGGGCAACGTAGAAGTTAGACAATGTATTCCACTGCACTCTCCACAAGGCCTTCTAAAGCACACAAGCTGTATACTATACAACAAGCACAACTTCCAAAGTAGTCACACAGGGCCAAAGCACCACCCTGTGTAGCACCTGCACCTAACACACCCCTGATGCTCATCTGATGACCTATGACATCCACATTCCATATGGATGCTAAAACCGATTATTCACTAATCATTCGACAATATTATTTAAACCTATGGCTCCCATGAGATTAGCTGGGTGGTTCCCTAGTGGAACAGTGATGGGCTCTGATGCTGAAACAGCTAACATGCTGAAAATGTTAACGTTCTTGGCCAAACACCAATGAATCCTACTCTCTGTGTCATGTAGAGTGGAATTAATTTAGACCTCCCTGCTGTAGATAATACAGCACTGTAAGCTGTGAACAATTAAGTTTACAGTTCATTAGCATTAGCATATTCATCACTTGGAAGCATATGACTCATAGTTACAGTCTGTGAACTATTAACTTCTGATGCATACTGTATTAATAAAACACTCAAAAGGACTGCAATTGTTTACACTTAATGCACAAATAACTAAGACAAAAGAGGTAGGCAGGAAACCCCTTGAACTCGCAAAGCTTGCAGCTGCTACAATGAATATGGAATGGCGTACTGGAAAAAGGTACACGTTACAATGAAGCCACAGTTGATGAAATGGTCTTTGATCCTTTCTCCTTCCAGAGAGGAGTGCATGTAGGGGTGTGTGTGTGTGTGTGTGTGTGTGTAATGATGAAGAAGCTTAAAGCGGGGCCTACGAGTCACCACCGAGGACATGCATGCGACAGCAATGACTGCGCTTTACCAGCCGCTAAGGTAGCCACTGCCACTTCACAGATGCAGTCGAAGCGCAGAGGCCGTGGCCTTACCTAGAACCATCTTTAGGTGACACGTACCGTTTCGCTCGCTCAGGGTCTCTGCAAAGATTCAACAGTCAGACCCTACAATACGACTGTACTATAGAAATGGAAAGGACAAGACGATGTTGTACTGGTGACAGGTCGGAGCTGACCGAAAGTGTAGGATTAGACACAGGATAGAGACAGAATTTGGACATGGGGACACACACAAATAGAAAATGAGTTACAGGTACAATGGGCAACTTTTTCTTTGCTTTTTTATGGGAATTAAGGAACTTTAAGCATTACTTCTTCCTGGGAAAAAGATAAAATGATAAGCTTCTTTAAGATTCAACCACGTGTGTGTATGTAGGCTAACACAGATTGTAGGAAAGATAGAGTGCAGAAAGTAGGCCCTGGTAGCAATTTACAACAAAAAAAAACCTATTACAGAGCCATTAAGTTAGCATGTCCCGCATACTTTTTAAAATAATTACTTTTAGTGCGGAATCAAAACGAAAGTTTATAAAGCTGAAATTCAGGTGACGTTAGGTCAAAACACATCTGACAATAAAGATGAACAGTGTACATAAAAACATTTTATGTGCCACAAAATCAAATGTCCTCAATAGCAGAGAATGGCTGGCCATCTAAGGCAATTCATTTACTTTGGTCAATTGTTTGTGAAATGTTTTGTCATTTGGAAAAACAGCTTCTGTGTAATGAGGGGGGCTGTCGTGTTTTCATTAAATTAGACCTATAACACAGAAGTCTTTGAACATTGTTTCACTTGTCACGGCTCGGCCAGTGGCCGGTAGGGGCCACTGTTTTGGTTTGGTTTTTGGGGCTTTTATTTTGATGTTTAGTCCATGTTTGTCATGTTTCTCAGTTCCAGGTGTCTTGTGTTTAGTTTAAGTGATTATGTTTGGTGATTGGGCTTCTGTCTGTGTCCTGTGTGTATTTAGGTTTCAGTTAGATGGACCTCATTATCGGTCCATCGCCTCATTTAGATTTCACGTTTCTATTCATGTCTGTAACGGCCCTTGAGCCAGGTTTCTGTTTGTTTTGTTTAAATAAAGAGAGCAGTCCTATGGATGCCTGCCTGCCTTGTGCCTGTGTTCCAAGAGGTAAATCACGGAAGCGGGTTAACCCCGTCTTGACACTACTTACATTTAGAATGAATGACTGTACTTGTTTAACTGGGAAATAGAAAATGCGAATATGAAGCTAGTGGAAAAAGACACTAAATTATTAAGTGTCTTATAACTACCGCTCTATTTCATTTCTATTCTAAATAAAATTAATCAACAATCAACCAACTGTAGTCTTTTCATATTAGTGCATTCCTAATTTTATGTTAAATATCAGACTGTGGTGCTTAATGCTAAGGCACCTCTTATTCCTGCAAGACACTGTGTATGTGTGCTTGTAGGTCAGGTACATGTTATAAGGCTGTCCTCAGCTGGACCATGAAACCTAACTAGAATCCAGGAAATTCTTCTCCTCTTAATCTCTACCTTCATGAGTACTCTCAACAAGACAATCCTCTTTCTGCACTATTAGCAGGGTCAGGAGTTTCTCCAGGACAGGAGGCTTCTTGGCGTTTACAACCACACACTCAAGATTAAGTCATCCACTTTTGGCCTGAGATTTTGACAGAGAAGACACAAGACATAAAGTCTGCTCTTAGAGTGCGAGTGACAAAAACACCCACCCGCCCACTCATACCCACACACACACACACACACACACACACACACACACACACACACCATCATCACACCGACAAACCCAGCTCCAGAAGCTACATCACCACATGTGTCCCTGTTGAACTCAGGCACTTAGAAGGACAGAAGTGAAATCTCACAAGGAAAGCTTTAGGGGTAGATGGCTTTAATGCACCAGCACCATGTGCAGCGGACGGGTGACGTAGGGTGATTATAGAGCCTTCCGCCTGGCTCAGTGCCAACACAGCTGATTTGCCCCCTTGCAAGAGAGAGGAAATCACAAGAGTAACTCTTTTCCTGTCTCTGTAATCTCTCTTTCTCTCTCTCCTCATCCACCGGCTGCCTCGGAAGGGATCTTCCCTGGAAATTCATTAACATTCCAAATGGCTGCGCTGTACATTTCCTGGCAGCCGCTCACTCCAAACTAAACAGGCACAGGACAAAAGAGTGTGTGTGCAGCTAGGAGGGAGGAGGAGATGAGAGAGTGCAAGAGAATGAAAAGAGGAGAGAGATTTCCTCTTCATTCACTTTCTATTGCCACCTCCCTCCATTCTTGCTTGGGACCCTTCACACCCTCTCTAACATTTCTCCTTTTTCTGAGACACTCCAAGTTAAATTATGAGGTTCACTTAATGTAGATGGTTGTCCAGCTGATAAACACGAGTCTTTGTTTTGGCCAAAAGACGTTACTAACCATTCTGACTCCAACAATGAGACAGAAGCAGAGGTCTTAACATGGACAAGCATTCTAATGCAGGGTACATAGCAGGCCATCGGGATGAAGAGGAAGACAAAAATCGCCATGAGCCAAAGAGATGAAAGAAGGAGGTCAGAAGGCATTTATGGTGCCAGCAGGGAGAGTGCATTTACAATTTAAGGATCTATTTTGCATTGATTCCTGAAAGAAATGGATTCAGCTTATGCAGGGCTGTCCCTGGAGGACCCCTCAAACAGTACCTTGTTAAAGATATATTCAAAATTTCAATTAATACAATTAATTCTGAGGCATCGATGCACATAACTCCAATATCCAATACACATGTATCGTTTTCTTTTGAAAGGATCATAGTTTTTTGTCTATTAATCTGCACTGTTCAGTCAGTACTGGTGTGTGTCCTCGTACTCATGTTGTTACACCTGTCTAAACATGGCAATAAGCATAGCATGTAGAGTTACGACGGCGCGGGGAATAACTCATTTCATTTCATGCGATATTTGACAAAGATAAAGCTTCTTACATAGTATTCAAAATTCTCCCTGAAACCCTGGTTCAAATATTTAGCTGTTAGCCTAGTGGTTAGGGCGTTCGCCCTGCGATCAGAAAGTCCGGCTTCGATTCCCAAGACCGCTTGGCACCTCTGAGGTACCCTGAGCAAGGTACCGTCCCCGGGCGCTGTGTTCCTGGCTGCCCCCTGCTTCACTTGGTGAATGGGTTAAATGCAGAGGAAGAATTTCGTGCTGTTCACACTGTGCGCTGTGGTGTGTTCACGTATGACAGAATTGTCACTTTGAATAAGTACAACCTGAATACGTTTCTGCTACAGGCACAAGCCTGATTTAACCAAGGAAATTGTTTTTAGATGAGTTTTTAACACTGTTATAATTGTATTTCAGTTATCCCCTGAATCTTAATTGTCCATGCTCATGAACGCTCTCAACAAGACAATCCTCTTTCTCCACTATTAGCAGGGTCAGGTGTTTCCCCAGGACAGAAAGCTTCTCACTGAATTCAGCTACAAACAAACAAGATTAAGCCATGCACTTCTGGCATGAGAATCTGACAGAGAGGACAAACTCTGTCAGATTAGCAACTTTGCTGCTAAAGTAAGAGCCACACACACACACACACACACACACACGCACGCACACACACACACACACACACACACACACACACTGTCCTGAGGGAAGACTTCACACCAGCCTTAAATGTTAACATTTATGTGATAGTTGCAATGCTGAACTCTAACTTACTAGATGAATTACAGTTTCTGGAAACCCCCTCCCTCGAAATCCTGGTTTAATTGTTTACAGTGGTTGATTCACACATTTTCTAAATAAGAAGACTCTGTTACTGACATGTGCCCAAACGATGGGGTGGCCACACTCAATCATATATCTGTGGCGTATTCTACTTTAGATGCACTTTCCAGTGAACACAAGTTTAACTGCGCTTCTCTTACATGGAAAGCAGCAGCTCAGTAGATGGCAGAGAGCAACTTTAGATTTTTTTTTTTGTTTCCCACCCAGCATCCTACTGGTGGGGACAAGAACTGAATTTTGTAAAGTGATATTCCCCCAGTAACCAGAAAAATATACTGATGCATAAATATACTCACAGGGTGAGTGAGAGAGTCAGCTTTAGCTGCAGGACAGATGTCCTTACTTAACCCTTCTAAAACCTTCACTTGGAAGTACAACCAGAACGTATATGCATGTGTAGTGTGGGGTGTGTGTGTGTGTGTGTGTGTGTGTGTGTGTCTCCTCTCCTGGCACTGGACGGAAAACATCCAGCACAAACAAGGTAAACAGATAACGTGGCCCAGATGTCCTCGTGAATACTAGCCAACAGAAGGTTGCTCCCCAGCCTCATTAACTTGGTCTCCCTCACTTCCAAATTATAGCTTGCTAAAGCCTGCACATGCGACCACCGCTATCGTCCAGCCAACGGCTAAACTGTGCAAGCCTGGAGACCCAGACCTGAATTCATAATGCAGCTCAGAGCAGCACTGCTGCCTCCAGGTCGGATTAGATCAGGAACTCACCATGGTGTACTAGGGTGAAATCTCATCCAAGACCTGTACTCTGGGATGCTTCATGAATGCTGGCCCTGAACCTTCTCCTGTTTTTCTAACGCATTCGGTCCCAACTGCTGCCAGCGCCAGTCCCCTTTCAAAAACCTCTCGTTCTGATCTTGTCGGCACCATATCGGAATGATTACACTGATGTTCCCGCCTGCAGGACCCAGTGCTCAATTTGATTAAGTCACACGGCCTCGAGACCATGAGCTCAGCCCTGCTTTGATAGCCTGTCTCCAGGAAGACTGAGAAAAAAGAAAACATGAATTTGGACCAAAGTTGGAAGACACTGGGGAGGGCAGGGAGCAGCCTGCTCTTTGTTTCTTATTCGTTCCGCCCGTTCTGAATAATGTGGGCTTTCCCTCAAGCTGATCTGGAACCTATAAGGGAAGAAGCAGTAGGGGAAGAACCAGGCTCCCCAGGGAGCGTTCACTGTACCTGGGGGTGAAGACAGCGTTGTGCAGAAAGTTCTCAAACACTTTACTGAGGGTACGCTCCTCTGCCTCAGCTTTTAGATCCTTGGTTTTGGTACATGGGCAGCAAGAGCCTTTCTCAGCACCGCCCACGTCCGACTTGGTAGGCTTAGTATCCTCCTCTACGTCCGACAGGGCTGTGGCTGAGATTCGGATTGGGATCTTCAACTCTGTGGTCAGTCAAAAGACATGTATTCATGAACATTAGCAGAGATACGGACATTCTGAAGAACCTGCTAAGAGTCTGACTGTGACTAGATGTAGAATTAACCGTAATCAAACACTTAGGTTAAAAAAATATAAAAACAATCTATTAGCTGACAGACAGACAGAGAGAGAAAGAGAGAGAGATGGGGAGAACGAGAGCGCATTTGTGCTTTTTTGTGTGTGTGGCTCCTCTCTTGACAGTGGGAGAGGAAGCAAGTCGTTTCACCTTTCGAGCAGTAGTTGTGCTGGTAGAGCTCACGGTCCTCAGGCTGCCTCTGCCAGCGGAGCAGGTAGAACGTGGAGTTCCCATTGGGGGAGACTGGTGGAGACCATTTCACCACCAGAGATGACGAGGAGTTTGCATACGCACGGGCGTCCCGGGCCATGGAAGGCTCTGTAAAACGACCAGATCAAGTTATTAACTGAGTTGACATACCTTTAAGAAGTGTAATTAAATGCGCTTCCAAGCAATATACATTCACGATTATTCATTTACCAGGCATTAAATGGGCTTAAATGGTACTTAAATTGTACAATATGTAACAGTTATCCGTTTTTAAGTTTATCATTTTTCTATAAAATAATTTGCGTAAATAACCTGAATACTTGGAAGACAGACTAACTTGTCATTTTATCCTACTTTTACATATCTGAATGAAGAAGTCATTCAAACTAAACTAAACAGTAGAAGAATATTAAGCTTAGACATGACATCATATAGCTCATCAATACTTCTCTGCAGTGCATCCGAGACCAGAGATTCATTAAAGGACCGCTGTAGAGCTGGACTCACCAGTGTTACTTCATTATTCAGGTTTTAATCTCTAACCTTCTCCAGTCAGCTTGCAACTGTCTTATCTTAGTTAGCTTTTATGCGATTTCGAATATTTGTTAGCATTTGTTCATTTTATCATTCTTTTTGTTTATGTAAGACCATCTTGTTATATTTTATTGTTAGTTTTACTTTTTAAATTTAAATTAAAAATTTTTTTTAATTGGTTTATTAGTTTATTAGTCAATCTTCTTTTTCTCACCCATGCACAATAAAGTAATTGGCAAAGGCAACTATTTTGAAAGGAGGTCTTTAAAATGAAACTCTTAAAAGATCAAAGAGAGGTCCGGGAAAGTGAATTACTAAATGTTAAGACACAAAATCCCAAACTATTTTCAAGTAGGAAATAAAATACAAGAACGTCGGAGCAATTTTAAGCAACAGTCCTGAGGTCTACCTGAGGCTTTGGTGCGGATGTAGACCACTTCACTCTTGGCGCCCGGATTATTTTTATCCTCCAATAACAGGGTGATGGCTTTCACAAAGATGGCGTACTGTGTCCAGGGCTTCAGTGTGTTGAGCAGCACTCCTGGATCCATAGATTTATCCTGAGGGAGGTCCACGTCCACCATGGACCAACTACTTGAACCACAGCCATCTTGTCCATCAAACTCTGTGATGTTCTGGAACGGTCTGTATTACAGAATCATGTTTACCAATGATGCTTTAAGTAAGCCATCCAGAACACCTGAGTGTTTCTGGCGTCAGTGTCTCATTACATTTTGTTACCTCAACCTGCCTAAAAACCAGTGCATTTTAGATCAGTCTATTAATAAGTAAATAAGTAGATATTCTTCTTGATTTTCTCATAACTTAAGGATCTGTGTAGCAGAAGGGGCTTTTACAGTGACTTTACAGTGTTTATCTTGGCTTTTTATTTTTCAGAATGTGTATATTTAAGATTACAGGCCAACAGAAACACTCACGCTTCCTTGTAGTAGACTATAAAGCTGATGAGGTCTCTGTAGTCCGGCGGTCGGTAGCGCTCCCAGGTGAGCTTTATTCGAGTGCTGTCTGTGTGGTTGTTCTTGAACTTCAGGATATAACTCTCACCTTAAGGCAAGAAGATTTATATTAGCAATCCTGGCAGTGTTCTCTACCAAATATATGCGGCTGTGTTCTCTTTCACGGCTGGATCTTAACAAACACCGTGGAATGTCTCCTTTTGTTGAACTGAACGGGTTGTTACACCAGGCTGCAAAGTAAGAATGTATCTTTGTGTCTTACTGCCTGAGGTGCAGGGCAATTACATTTTCAAGTACAAAAAAAACACCATCACATTAGAAAACCCATTATCATTGTGCCTCCAACAAAAAATAGAGTATACAAGAAAATCTTAACCCTAAAATGAACCCCTTTGATTGTGAATGTGACAATAAGTCTTTAAAAAGTCTAAAAGGCTTTGTTATTTCAAACTATGCTATTAGTGTAGTTTAAAAGCTGAGGCTGAGTCAGAGAATGTACACAATACTGTAATATATCACCAAGTAACAAACAAAAATATAAAGATGACATGCCAAAGAGCATAAAAAATGCTCTTAAAGATCAGAGGAAAAAGTAGTTTATACTCACAACTGGCTCGCTCGCCATTGTTTCTGATGTCGTCTTGCTCCATGTTCCCTTTAATGCCCGTTTTCTCCCACATCTTGCGGATCTCAGACAGGCAGAGTTTGGGGTTAGAGCGGAAGAACACCTTTCCTGCTCGAATGGTTAGATTGTGCTGGCTCCAGTCCCAAAGGTACTGCAGGTGCTGGTTGTCCAGAGCTGAGAATGCGTACGCTCTGATAGAGGAACAGATCAATAAGATGAATTAGAAACCTTCCAGTCGCTTAGTCTTGCTACTCCAGTAGAAGCATATAGTTGTATAGCTTGTGGAGACCAATATAAAGAAGAAACCCTCCAGCAGCTCAGTCTTAATAGATTTTTAGAAGGCATATGAACCATTTAGTTGAATCATTTGTGGGACAAGGTAACAATTTTGCCCCCTTAAATGTATGCACTAAAGCTGTATGAACCCACGTGCGTACACAGGAGTGCATGGATGACATCTGGTAACGTTCGTGGTTTGAGCAGGCTCAGTTCAACTAAGCAGCTAAGGAAGGTGGAGAATGCACACAGTCCTCCTCAGGATGAAACCTGAGAGAGGAGAGTTTCATTCTCATGAAAATACACAGTTCAGTCATAACACTAAAACCATCTGCCTAATATTGTGTAGGTCCCCCTTGTGCCTACAAAACAGCTCCGATCTGTTGTGGCCTCTGAAGCTATTCTGTGGTATCTGACATTTTGATCAATGGAAGCTGCAAGATGGGGTCTTCCGTGGATCAAAAGCAGTGAGTCCAGCACATCCCACAGATGTTCGACTGGATTGAGAACTGGGGAATTTGGAGGAAAAGTGCTTGAACTCCATGTTCCTTAAATCATTCCTGAATTTTTGCCATGAAGGAATGTACTTGGCCTGCAGCAATGTTTAGCTAGGTGGTACACATGAATCTCAGAACCCAGCAGAACACTGCCCAGAGCATCACACTGCATCCGTGTGCTTGTGCCATCTCAGGAAAGTGAGGCACACGCATGCGGCCAACAGGAAAAAAAATTCATTCATCAGACCAGGCCTCCTTCTTCCATGGTCCACTTCTGATGTTCATGTGCTTTCGGAGTTGAACAGGGGTAGGCATGGCCACTCTGATCAGTCTACGGCTCTGCAGTCCTCAAGCAGCAAGCTGTGATGACCTGTGTTTTCTAACACCTTTCTATCATCGCCAGCATGATATACATTTTTGGCAATTTGTGCTATAATAGCTTTTCTCTGGGATCAAACCAGACAGGCTACCCTTTTCTCACTGATTCTGGGCACCCACAACCCTGTTCACCAGTGGTCCCTCCTTGGACCAATTTTTGTAGGTACTAACCACTGCATACTGGAAACACCCCACAATTTAGAAGATGCTAATCACTAATTTGGTCACTCAACTCCTTATGCTTGCCCCTCTTTACTGCTTCCAGCACACCAACTTCAAGAACAAACTGTTCACTTACTGCCTACTGTACCCAACCCCATGCCACTAAGCCATTGTAACAAATGAAACAATATTACTAACCTGTCTGTGGTTTCAATATTATGGGTGATCTATAGATGTTACAAAATATCAGAACTAGTCACACACATCATAAAGGAGTAACTTTAAAGCCAGGAAAATGATGTAATGTCATTTTGGACCAATCATGTTGGTCCACTCATTATGAAATGAGCACACAAAGTAAATGGAAGCTGGGATTTGTAGGTAAGAAATCCATACAAATAAATGAAAAAACGTTTTTACAATGACACTGCATCTCCCCTTTTTAACTTACAATAAAAGATATAAAGAGATTTTATTCCAAGTAATTTTGGTCCAATCACATTGGTCAATTTATGTTTAACAACATCATAAGTAACAGAAATGAAAGTAAAAAAAAAAAAAAAAAAAAAGTAATTAACCCCCCATCCCCAGAAATAGAGTTTTGTTCCGCCAGGGATACCTATTAACTTAGAGTCTCAGCTCTTGAAAGTTCTAAATTCCTTGTGTTGTGTGCGTGTGTGTGTGTGTGTGTGTGTGTGTGTGTGTGTGTGTGAAAACAGCATTAGTTGCTCTGCTTTAGTTGGCGCCCATAAAAGTGTACACGGTCTTCATGGCTTCTCACAGCTGTACATTCCACCACGCTGAGCATTCTATCATTTTCATACGTTCCTATGGAAACCTGCAAAGACTCGAAAACACTTTAAAGGGAGCTTTTTGAAGGATGGGAGCCTGACACAAATTTATCTTTCTTCTTGTGTGAGGTTGAAAACAAAAATTGACCAGTGTAACTGACAAAGGCCAAGCCTGCTCTCAGCAGCAACAGGGCTTCAACCTGCAAGAAAAAGTGGCGCATTTTATTTCAGTGTGTATGTGTGTGTGTGTGTGTGTGTGTGTGTGTGTGTGTGTGTATGTGTGTGTGTGTGCAGCAGTATAATGGCATCTCCTGCAGGTGTGCAGAGATAAGCCAGGTCTGCCTTGTTAAAATAAGCAAAAACTCTAATTAAAGTCATTTTTAGTGTGTGTAAAAAACACACATGCTTAAACAAGGTTGTTTGTTGTACAAACAGACCTTCAAATTTATTGTCAGAAGTCTATAACTAGTGCATATAAAGTGTTCCTGAACTGTCAAAGCTTGAGTGGTGGATAACACTTACTCCTATACTCGGATATTCTGTAAACCAGACACAACAGCTTTCATTCATATAATTGTTACATTTCGATTTCACATTCTAAATTCGAATTTATTTAGTACTGAATTATAAAATCATTTAAAAAATCAACCATATAGCAATGAGTTATGATAAAACAAACGTAGGATTAAAAATAAAGCCTTAACCTGATTATGAAAGTCTCTAAACAGGAATTAACTGTTTTTAACTGTTAACAATATTTTATTAATTTATTTAATGTTAGTATATACATTTTAGTATTATAAATATTTATTTATCTATTTCCCATTCCCATCTCATGGTTTTGAGCAGGGATGTGCCAATAATGAATTTTTATGTACAATTCTAATTCTTTACAGTCAAACAGGGACAGATTTTATAAGCCCTTTTCAACCTGAAGCTCTCACTGTATGGGCTGAATGAATGCACGTGAAACACAGTATTAGCAAAGTTACAACATAAAAAATATTATTCTCTCTTTAGCAGTGAAAACCTGCATTTTAAATAGTGGAGTAGTGGATGTTTCTGCACCATTCATTACTTTGGTATTATTGAAATCAGGCTTTCATTTTATTTGTGCATCACTGTCGTGCAGCTATTAAGGGCCATCTCTGCTTTGTACATATTGTACTGCTTAGAGCTTTGGCTTTCTTGAGTTCATATGCACATATGAATATTATAGAGAACTATTTAAAAACACAAAAAAAGAACTTTATTGGGGGGCAGGACAGAATGAATAGAGCAGTCTTACTGGTCCAAAAGCTCGTCCCCGTTAATATAGCGCAGACTCTTCAGGAACGAGAGGGAGCCCAGAGTGTGAGAGTGTTTAATTCGGACGTAGCCTGTCACTGTTTGGATCAACCCCATGAAACTCTCCAGCTCTGACGCAATGTTATCTGAGGAGAAAACAGCAAGCAAGAAACATGAGACATGTGACACCATAGGAGTCAGTACAACACAATTAACAGACTCATGCCTGTACACCTATATGGTAGGCGCACCTAATCAAATGCCCTGCATTGCCACTATGGGACGCTGTAATAAAGAAGTAAAAGAAGTCAAATAAAGAAGTAAAATAATAACATACTGGCTCGGCTACCAAAGCCCAAACTGCGTGGCATAAGAGTATCTTTGCAAGGGCGTGTGATGGGTGGCCACAAGGAAGAATGAACTTACTGCCCCGCCGAATGTTGATGTGCAGGTTGCCTTTGATCACGGTGCAGCCTTGCAGAGACTGGGCGGCGTCCACTGAGTCAATGGTCTTAGTCTCACACACCTTATCACACAGGCCGTCACACGCACTACAGAACATACTGTACGAGGAGAGAAAGACAGAGAAAGGAGGAGAGAACAAGAATAACAGAACAAATGTCAAGGACAGGCCACAACACACTGAGCAGACAAACACCAGCAAACCACAGCAGGATTTCTGCATCTCATATAGTTAATTTAGTCATGTCTCAAAAAAAGAGGGGAAGAAGAGAGCGAGAGAGAGAAAAAAACAGGGTCACTGTATTTCATGGGGCAAGTCCTCATGTGAACTCTGGCTTTTTGCAGACCGTGAATCATTAAATGGGCTCAAAGACAAAACAAGGCTGATACAGTCTTGTATTGTGATAGATGGAAAATAAAAACAGATGGAAGAGTAAAGAAAGGGGTACATTTAAAGTGATCAATTGTTCTTTTAACTTTTTAACTTTAAAATACCCAGCAGCAAGGAAAACAACATCCAAAGTTCAGTGACTCCAGGCTCTCCATTCTGGTTAGAAGAGTTATATTTCAGACTCATGACCTGCAGTAAAATAACTTATTACCTGCAGTGCCCCAGTAAGAATGTGTGCACTGGACTTTTTGTCACTAATAATTGCCTTGTGAGTTTCCACAGCCTAGTTCACAGCCTTCAGTCATTAATGTCAAAACAACACCTTTTGCCTTGAGTGTGTCCATGTCAAGGCAAGGAGTTTGAAAAGCTTGACATATGAGCAGGGCATGTGGAGGACAGACTTCAGCCTCAGTTGAATAATTTACTACAGCTTAGTGAACTAGCTCTGCAAAATATAGGAAACATCTGCAAAACATAGGAACATTTCTGAAATCCAGAAACGTGTATGATTATTTACTATGGACAGGTTCGGGGTCTTCAAGGTAGATTCAAAAACCAGAACCAAGACCCGAACATCCATTTACATTTCAGTTTCTACTCAAGATACTCCAGTCAGGTGGCAGTAAACTGGAATTAGGAATAAGGCCTGGACGAAAAAATATATTGATATTGTGTCTTTGGGACATTTTTTCATAAAATAATTTACTCAGACTGAACATTTTGGTACACTAAGTTGCAATGTGCACATTTATTTTGACATTTTTAAATGTATTTATCATTTGTTTTTAAACATCGAAAACTATTTTAATAAATTACACCAACCCCGTTTTATCCTTGTGACTTTTTATCTGACATTTAGCAATAAATCAAAAAGTGACCCTAGCCCCACCATATATATTATGCTATATTTATATTGCTCAATCATGCTCCAGTTTTAGAACTCGCAGACCTTAAGCTGGAGAGCAAGAGAGTGTGTGAGTGTGTGAACAAAGAAAACAGCACCTTTGGCTCTCGTTCCGGGTGAAGCCAGGCGGGCACTCGGGCATACACTCTCCATTGTGAATGACGAAATCCACCTCGCTGGGGAGGTGCACCCGGGTACAAAACTCCATGGTGATGCAGCGCCAGCCCTCGAAGCGGTAGGTGCCCGATGGGCAATCTGGAACACAGTGGCCCTCATGGCTGTAGTGCTGGCAGGCAGCGCAGGCCATGTCATTGTTAGGCTCAGTGCAGCCTCCCAGGCACTGCGGGTGACAACACTCCTTGTTATCCGTACACGCCCGATGCTCACATTCGGGTGGGCACTCTGGAGAGTAAACAAACACAAAAAAGAGAGTGGATTAGTTGCAGACAAAAAGAAATGAGCAAACCAAATACAGACACCCAGCCAGCTGGGTCAAAGGGACATCACGCTTTTGCATGTAACCGGGAGAAATACAGAGTTACAGTTCATTACTCCTGCTCGATAGCTGTAAGCAATGCTAATGAAAAGGATGAAGCACAGTTAGAACTACAACAGTCTAGTAAGTGCCTTGTTATTAGATCTATGGTGTATCACAAATCACACAGGGAAGTGGAGCGGCTCCAAGATGATTAGGTTCCAAGCTTAATGCACGTATGTATGCATGTGTTGCTTAATGCATGCATGTATGTATGCAGGTCAGAGGGCAGCCCCAAAGCCAGGTTAGACGCCTGTAAAATGCTCCTGAAGGAGCAGACAGTGGGCGGGACGAAGTGGAAGCTGGAGTCAGGCTGTTTGTGGTGTTTGTGCAGGGCCTCACGCTGCTCTATGCCAGCCTTGTTAGTAAACGGCAGCCTGGCCTGACTACAGATAAATATTATTACAGTTAGGGACTATTAAGGGAATTGGGAGCGAGAAGGGAGGAAAGAGGGGGAGAGGAAGAGAAAATTGCTAGTAACATTGTAGTTAGGTTCTGTGCAAACCCCACTGCAAAGAACCCTAAAACGTTCTGTGTGAAAAAGCTTCCTTTTTTAAAAGGCTGCACCCAGATCCCTTTTATACGAAGCCACATATTCAGGACACATATCCAACATTTTCCTTATATCTTCCTCCTGATGTAAATGTAGTTTTATGTACCAAAAGCAATTCATTTATACATGACCATTTTCAACCCCTGTTTAACCCCGTTTATTACCAGGTTCTTTTTTTTTATACATGTAAATGACGTACATTCTGATTGGCTGTCCTTTATTATTCTTCATTCAAGAACAGGCTGAAACAGTGCCTATAGCTTCACTGCGAATGTTAAACTCTTCTCTTTAAAAAAAAATGAAGGAAAGTTTTCCATGATATGGGTCGTTTTTTTAATGGACAGTTCTGCGTTTCATACAGTGCAGGAAAGCAATACTCCAGCACTTCTAGATTTCCATGCATGTTATATCTAATTACAAAATCAAGTTCAAATTTGAACAAAGTGATGTTTTGGCAAAAGCTTTATTTAAAACAACATTGTCTTTGACACTGACCCCTGCAAGGTCATCGCTTCCTGCAGGCAGTTAGGGATCTGGTAAAAAAGTTTTGAACAACAGTTCTGTGTTGTTGCTGACGGGTTTAAGCGACATGGGGATGTAACCCAAAACATGGATGATCTGGCTTTCAGGCACTCGCATCCAAGAGAGATCAGCTTCCGTCATGAGCATGAGAAACTCTGCAGTAAAACAAGTGTGTGGAGAGAAGGAGGGGGGGTTGTGTTTCAGATTAGGCTTTCAGCAACAAATCTTATTGAACACACTCGCCATTTAGTAATGAGAGCGGTGGGACCCGGACACATTGTCTCCAAATGTGGGATCAATAAAGGCAGCATTCCGACACACTGACTCGTGTTGAGCTGCACGGAGAGAAAGGCCCTGTGGGTAACAGGAGAGGCGTGAGGGAGGGCAGGCCTGAGCCGCTGCTCTTAACTAGCCCTGCGGCTGCGTATCAAAATTCAATACTTTGAAAGGACCAAGAATCAACAAAGGTGCAATTTGTTTTCAATTTTGATGCCTGAGCAGACAGTCTAATCAGAGAGCTAATAAGCATGATCGTCCTCAATTTTAGAATGAAATATTATTTCACATTCATCCTGCTAGAGTTGGCATCTTTTGGGGATTTGAGTTGTCATAGCTTAGAGAATATCCAGATTGCAAAACATATGTTTCACTCTCATATTGATTCATTAACAATTAAAAAAATTATTTGTTTTCTAGGATGTCAATTGCTAGCAGTATTGAAAAGTTCTGAACAATGCCCAGCCATACCTATCCTTTCTGCTCTGTGATGCCAATACAAGCCCAGAGCAGACTTAATGCCTACACATCCCAGCATGCTTGAGGAGAACAGTAGAGTACATGCAAGCAGACTACATCACAGGATTTGAGCTGGAACGGCGGCTCCATAAGAGGACAGCAGCAAGAGGGCTGGCAGTCGTGGTTGCCTGGCAACAGATCTTGGCAGTGTGTGTGGCACACCCGAGAGGCAAAGACGCGTCTGAATGAAACATTTCCCTTTCCTTTATTTATGAGCGCGAACCATTCCACCAGACATTAAAGGGGAAACGTGTCCACTGCGTTTAGTGCTGTAATTAATACCGGTTAAGACATCTGTTCCTGTGTGCATGTGCACGTCTTTCTCAGGAAGATGCAATTAAAAGACCTCCACATACTTCATTTAATCTGGATATAAATATTTCACATAATATCTTGCAACCTGACTAACCTTCCACTTGAATCCTCCCTCTCTACTGCACAGCTAATACAAAAACCTCACTATGCCAGCAGCCCTTTGGCCAGAGTCGCTGTGCTCTGTCTCACTCCTGCCATTTTCCCAAATACTTTGCATTCTTTCACACATTCTATCAGATCACAAGCCGCGCTTATACGAGGTGGAATTACTGGAACATTCTGGAAGAGGTAAAGGTAGGGGGGAAATCTCTTCTTCTGTACCCGAAAAGCAGGCCAAAAAGGCATACAGGCTCAGTCCATTTACAACTTTGCTTGTTTATTAAATCTTCCACCTCTGCTAGCCGCCTTTTTCAGATGCCTGTGCACGCTCTGAATGGGAATAAATCAACGTCTGTGATATTGAAGAGGGTCTGGTATGTACATAGCAGACAAAGCAAGGGCCAGTAAATGAGAGCTGCTTTTCCTTAAATAGCCATATGGCCCTTTTATGGGCTATTAATAGCTGCACTCTTTCCAGCTCTAATTCCAGCAAGCGATAAAACAGTCACTCCTTTTCCCCTGGAATACCTCACTCTTCACCCACAGTGGAATAACCTTTGTACTCTCAAAAAGTGAGGATGCAGGCAAAGGTTCCCAGCGATAACGCTAGTCACAGATAAATGGCGCTGATGTGGAGTAGACTGGGGGAGCTGGAGGGGAAAGAAGAGGCTGCATGGTTACTTGGAAATCCACCAAAAGGGGGCAGCCCAAGCAAACTCAAGCTGTTTCTCGTTCCACACCAGCAAAAGCTCCACGCCACTTCCACAGATTCTTTAACAAGGGAAAAAATCTCAAACGCGCATACCTTCCACTGAAGAAAGAAAGGGAAAAACAAGGGTGTGAGGCAGAGAGAGAGTGAGAGAGAGAATGTACCGTTTCGCAGACCATACACTGTCGACCTCATTTCCCATGGCGACCAAACACAAACCCACAACGCGAGAGGGTCTGCTCCTTTATTTTTAGGCAGCTGGGAAGCACAGGCCTTTTTCCACACAACCATGCTGCACACACAGCTATGCCAGGAATGGCTGGGTTCCACCCGTCCACATGAAGAGCCCACTGCCTAACAAGGAAGCCCAGAGAGGTCAAAGGGCAAGGCCAAGTAGCAGTCAGGAAGGAAATGAATTGAATTAGCTGAGGTCATGAAGAGGAAAGACAATTTGTCACTTTGAGTGTTAAGAGTGTGCAAACAGGGACTTTCTGCCATTTTTAAAATGCCTTGAGCCCGTACTCTACAGCTCCAGTCCTGTAGGGTCTCAGACCAGCACAGTATGATGATCCTGCTCAAACACCTTATACATGAATGACCAGGTTTAGAATTGGTGGAAGGTAGTTTTGTCCAGTTTTGGCCTGAGCCCAGCACAGCTGGTGAACTCTTTATACAAAAACAAATGATTCAACTCAGCAGTCAGTATTAGGAGGATCAGAGTCATCTAACCGTGCTGGACTGTGGCGCAGGAGGCCCAGAGCTGGACACCCCTGTCCTACTTCATGAGGCATAAGTGTCTTTTTGGTGCAAACCGACTTTCAACTGAAATACATCAATCTTAGCAAACCATTAATGTTTCCTTAGTCTGTGCAAGGCATATCTAAAGAAACAGGGCAATGATTCACCAAAGGCGCCGTATACACAGCATCACCCATTAAAAGCAAATCAAAAGGAACGAGAGTCGAAATGAGGCATCATTTGCACAGTGACCTCACTGGCCAGGATGCAGAGCTCGAGAGGAGACAGAAGCGTCTGGTTGTGGTGAGGCTGTTTGCACAAAGCCCCGCAGCCTGCTGGGAACATGGACATGACCTGAAGAGATGGCTCCTGTCTGTTCATTTGCGAGAACTCCTCCTCATTGCCCCGACTGACGGGCACTGCAGAGAAAACACAAATTCACTCACTCACACAAATACACAAACACACACACACAGGCTTGCACATACACGCACACACACACACTGCACTGAGGAGCACCACCCTCACTCCTCTTTCTGCAAACAGACTGGTCAGACGGCACACAGACGCTGCCCCTGCTGCACTTCAAATCACTGCAATGTGGAGAGTGGCACGCACGCTTCTCCTCTGCAGCGCACCAAGTGAAGGACGCGAGGGATTCTTCCAGCCACCTCAATATCCCTCTGAGCTGGCGCAGGAAATAAGAAGGACTGTAAAAACATAGTGTTAGTGGCCTGGCAGGAGCCCACTGACACACTTGGATGTTGTTTCCTGGGCTTTCAGTGGCCGTTTTAGCAGAGGACTGTGTAAAGAATGGCCAGAATGTTCTGAGCAAGAGTATAATCAGAGTAAAGGATGGTAATCCACTTGTTCTCGGCACCAGTCACAACAACAAGGTTTAGCACACTGAAGGGGGGGGGGGGTGATTAGACATATAATTTCCAAAACAGAGAAAGGAAAAAGAAATCACGTGCTTCATTTTCCACTGGCATGATTATGAGATAAACAATGTGTGGGTCATTGCACACTGAAACACCCTTAAAACGCAGTACTTTCACAGGAGAACAGAGCTCTGATAGGGAAGAAGGGGTCCACAAAGTGCGTCATCCACAATGTTCCTGAGCGAAACCACCGTGCGTCATACAGAGAGTCTACAAATCTCTCACATACGCACTGAAAAAATATATATAAAGCACCAATAGCAATGTCAGTAATATTTAATCACTGACATAAACTGGACCGATCACGTCCTGCAGACCAGACCAGCGCCCCGTCATCGCGAACAGGCGAGGCTAAAACACGCGCCCACATCTGCGCGCGCACACACACACACACACACACACTTCGGTGTCCACTCAGCCATGCTGCCCCTGTCCATCGCGCGCAATGCGTTTCCCCTTTTCTGCCGTGCACGATAAAGCACGATCGGGAATCAGTGATTTGCTGAAATACAGGTGGAGACACCCCCGCTGCTGCACCCGCTCTTACTCCAGTGTTTACACAGAGACGGCCATTCCACTCCGCCCAGAAAGAGATGAGAGAGCAGAGAGGAGAGAAAGCATGGTCTGGGCACGACCGGTTATACAGATACTAATACTATATATAATGTACTAGATATGTAATATAAATACATATATCCAAATATATATATATATATATTTATATATATATACACGCACACATACGTACGTAAATAATGGGGGTGGATTTTTGTACATCTCTGCTTTAACAGGCTGAAGGAGCACGAGTGCTGGGAAACAGACTGAGAGAGAGAGAAAGAGCAGTATATACTGTACGTGCTGTACGCTCTGATTTACTGCGCTGTAAAAGAAGCAGCAGCTGAATCTTAACTAGCTCCACTTCCGATCACTTATCACAAGGGGGCGGGGCACTTAGAGGAATGTCGGCTGGACCAATCACAGAGCAGGGGGCAGGTCTCGGGTGACTGACATGTTATTGAGAGAGTGAAGTTGAAACGTAGAAAACGTGGTAAACAAGTCCTCAGCGCTGAGGGGCTCGGAGGGGGGCGCTATAACTGCACTCTCTCGCGCGCTCTCTCTCTCTCTCGCGCGCTCTCTCTCTCTCTCTCTCTCTCTCACACACACACACGCAACCCAGACCCAGCCCAACCCAAAGGGGCTTCACAGCCTCATACACAGACGAGTGAAATGTTTGTGACCTCAGGCTGGACATAGAACAGCAGGAAAGTCTCCTGTCTGGTTTATACAGAGCATTTAGCCATTTCACCATCGAGGTGCTCAAGATGGGGAAAATAAAACAGACATTTTGAAAAACGATGCGCCTGAATGCCTTGCAACATCCATACGAACAGTCATAATGTCACTGTGGTTGACGTGAACGTATTTTTCAGCCTCAATGTCCTCAGTTTCTCCTTCACTGCAAGAGTAAAGCATCAGCGACCAGTGTAAACTATTACTGCAGCACTGCCCTTCTTCAGAAACCCTGCTTTGGGAACAGCACAAACACAGCACAGGCCTTCACGCAAACCTCCTGTTCTTCAGTCTTCTCATTAAGGTTGTGGTCTTGGTTGTTGTTTATGAAAGGCTGAGAGGCAGTAAAGCCTATTGTCTATAAAATTACATAAAAAACGTACATGTAAACATACAGGTCCAGCCATAACACAGAGGCCTGATTATAATTGCTGGTCTCGGTACACTTCTCTCAGCTTCTGCTTTGACCAGCCTGGGAACTCTGAAATTGTGGATTAGTGCTTCAAGTGGCTAAAATAAGTTGACACATTGGTTTGAACTTAATTTGACTCCAACAACATTATTTAATGCTCATATCTATCATTTACTTTTTTATGAGCAAAGCATTTTGAGTGATTTTAGTACTCTGGGTAAAAAAAACTCTAAATGCTGTTACACTTTTTTAAACTCATTATTTAAGCTCAATTAAATTAAGATTAAAGCACCACCAGTTATTTGTCTCAAGTAAAACCCTACATCTTATTTTAGCGCTGCTGGTCCCGTGTGATGTGACCCCAGTTTCTGTCTGACGAACCACATCCTCATCCGGTAACCCAAACCCCCCAGAGAGGCAGTGAGTGGATCACTGTAGACACCCAGCAAAACCACAGAGAGAGAGAGTGAGAGAGAGCGAGAGAAAGATGCTTCTTCCACGCCTGCATAAGCTGACCGATCCTGCCTCAGCAGGGAAGGTCAGGAGAGGAAAAACTGCTGTATTCTGTCATGGTGTCAGGGCAGCTTTTAAGAGTGTGAAAGCAGTCAACTGAGCTACTGGGGTCAGACACTTCTCACCCTTGAGAAAATTCAAACATCATCAGGGAGCTGATTGCGCTGCTCTCAGTGTTAACCAATCTGATCAGCCTAGCACCATGATTAATTCTCTCTTTCTCTCTCTCTGTCGCTCTCTCTCTCACACACATTTACACAGTATGTGGATTTACACCTATGTCCATGACATAGGTCAGCAAAAAACAAAAGTATAGTACTCTAGCTGTAGCTGATCAGCCAAGACAAGTTAGAAACTAAAACTTTGCTTCTTTGCTTAAAAGCACTAAAGCTTAGTTACCCAACTAGTGTTTCTGTAAAAATGCATCAAAACTACTCTAACCGCATCCAGATCTTCATAAAGGTCATGCAGCCTTGTGGATGTGGTTTACAACACATTCCTGTAATTTACGACTGCTTTGTGAATACCAGCCCCGGTGCTGTATAAAGACGGCTGCCTGTACTGGTGAAGTTTTGTTCAGTTTTATGGCTCACAGCAGGTCATACTGTGTCCTAAACCACATCCACAAATCAGCATCACCATAGTGAAGAGGTGTGTGCGAGCAGGTTCAGAGACATTTTGGTGATGTATATTTATGGAAACTTATCCTAATCAGGGGGTGCTGGAGCTTTTCTCAGCGCACATGGGGCGAAAGGTGGATAAACAGGTTGCCAGTCCATTGCAGCAGACACTTTTTATTTTTGTTATCACAAATGATGCTTTATTTGGATAAAAATGAAACAGTAATAAAATGAATAATAGTAAGTAAAAACAAATCTATGTATGTCATATACAAAGCCACTAGAAACAATGGTGAATGTACACAACCCCACACACATACACCCTTTCCTTCCATTCTCTTTGTTGCTGCTGCTGAACTGCGTATTGTGTAATGCAGCTCAGAGGCCCTCCCTGCGTACTGCATACCATTTGTATCCATAAGGAAGTTTATGTAATTTTCTGTTAAGGAGGAGAGCTTAAATAAATCTGACATACCTCATACATCCAATAATATGCCAGGGAGAGAAAAGGAGACTGACTCACCTTGACAGTGTAGTAAAACACACTCACAACCCCAACTGTGAAGGAACTCCCTAAACGCTCACAAACCTTATAAGTCCATTTACTGGTGCAAAATCATGACAGTGCAGAATCTCCCCTCTCAGCACAACCGGCTGACACTTTTAAAGGTGTAGGAGCGCTGTGCCTGCTTAATAAAAACCTGCTGAACCCTCACACTGCATCACTGCCATCAGTGTATGAAATTCTACAACGTATACAATGGCTGCTTAAAATAACAGCATACCAAGATCTAGAAACCGCTGAGAGACTTCACATAGTCTCACAGCCAAGGAACACACTGGCTGTGTTTTACTGGATCCTCCACTTTGAGTCTGCTTTATGGTCAGCCTAGTAGATTAGAGAGACACGGATATAATACGTAAGGCGACACATAACTGGGAAAACTGGCTATAGAAACTAATTGACACACACTCCTGTCATGTTGTGTGTAATTTTGGTGTGTGGGTTGTAGATGCTCATCCCTAGAAAGCAGTCCCATTATCCAGCGACGCTCTCTCTCTCACAGAGTCTGTCTCTGTCTGTGTCTCACTCTCTCTCTGCTGACATGTTTGTGAAAAGCAGGTTGTGCTCACTGGCACAGGACGTTTCACCAACCTCTCTCTCTCTGAGGAATGGCCAATGTGAAGGTATTTGTCATTTTGGTGTCACAATACACTTTTTCAAGCATGTAGCATGTCGTCATCTTTAGTGCAGTGCAGTGTGTGAGATCCTGAACATGTTTTATGGTATTTTTTAATGTAGTGGTGGTGATCTTCTGTCTGCTCTAACTTAGCAAACATAAAAAAATCATTGTGATCAAAATAATGAAATATTGTGATTCATCTGCCAGAAAGCCCATGGAAGACCAGGTATGAATATTACATTTCACTGCAATTTGATTGTATTACTTAGATTTGATTCAGAATTGAATATTTATATGCACTCTTTATTTCATTCAAATCAAAAGGCAAGTAAAGGTGATTCAATTTTCATGATCATGAGAAACAAATTGCCTTTAAATAAGATCAAATGGATAAAGGACTTGAATCCTGTATGTTTCCAGTATATAATAGCTGTGGTCTTTGTTTTTTTTTTCTTCATTTTTCCACGCAATTCATTTTTCCATGTCTGTTTTCCAACGTTTCTTTATCCCTTAGAATTAAACATTTTGTGCCTTTATGACTGGTGTATGTATCTGTTTCAATTAGCGGCCCTGTATTGTGTCTCTTTCAAAGGCAATGTGGACTGAACATTTCATAACTTCATTCATTAATGGCCAAGGCTGAGTTACTGCACACTGAATAAACAGATAGATGTGATTTTGTTGGTTAAGATGAGCAGAGGCATGAACTAACAAGGATCTTATCGTGACTTTATAAATACATTGAAAACACAAATGTTTTACATCAAAACTATTTGCATCCTAATGGAATACAAACAATAAAAATCATTTCCCAAGCTTTTGAATTTTTACAAATGAAAATACACTGGGAAATTAATTCTGTTCCATGTATGAGTTCATACTATGAAGTGAATAACATACATAATGTGCCTTAATACTTCAGTTGAGTTGGCACTAGCAATGACATACAGCTATCAGTGTATTCATCTCTACTATTAAATGGTTTGACAGCGATCCACTCAGGCCAAAAATCAACTTCCAGGCCAAATGGATGCCAGCATCCCACCAAGCGGTGTGCCAGTGGAGCAGCTCTACTGAGACAGGTGGAAGGCCAGAGCTGCAGAGCTGAATGCATGCCACCAACAAGCTAATGCAAATAAAATGAGGCTTTTTTTCACCCTCTCTGTTTCCCCAGATTTGCCAGCATTTCCCCCTCAGTGTGAGTGGCTTCTAAAAATACTCCACTTCCCAGATTCCCTTTATTACATGCAGGGGATTTCCTGGCGGTGTGGAGCGGGCTGCTGGCTGATGGGGCTTTGAGTTTATTCTGCTGCCACAGCCTCACTGCAGGTTACATTGTGTGAACATCTCATAATGAATGAGCCATTAGAACTGTCCACAAATTAATTCACTAAAAAATATTGTTACACTGATAATATTGATACACTATAATAAAGTCTTTTCCTTCTCTGTTGTTTTAACAGTGACAAGCTGCAACAAGTGGATGAATTAACAACACTGATCATAAAAACACAGAATACGTGGAAAGCATGAACTTGACATGCATTTGACTGTAAAACACCATTATGTTCTACAGGGTTCATGTAGAAGGGTGACATTTTTCGATGCTGAAACTTTATCTTTGATTCGGTTTTCTGATACCTTTAAATAGATAAAGGTAAATAGATATCGATTACAGTATAAGTGTAGCTTAAACCAGAAATCAGTGAGAACACCAGATTAACAAATTAAGAAATCTAATTTACAATTAATAATGTGATTTTGACGGTTCAGATTTTGGAACTAGGCTTGCAGCTACTTATTCAGTTACTTGGTAGAGCTTAAGCAATCCGGTACCACAGAAGTACTGAATACCCCCATTGGGTGCAATGGGGGCGGGACAGCTTCAGCTGTTTGATTTCGACTGTTGTTAAACTGCTTCTGACAGCAGAGATCCGTAAACCTTTAATGCTGTTTCATGTTTCTTCATGTGGTGGTGGTGGTGGTGGTGTTGGGGGAAACAGGGAGTGTCTAGCTGCCTTTCCAGTCTTTGGGTTCAGACGGCTTGGAGTGTGCCAAGCCCTGATTCTGTGGGCAGTCATCAGGAGCTTTGCAGCGGAGCGGCACTGCTGGCACACGCACACACACACACAAATATGTACACAGACACACACACACAGCTCTACTGGTACATCTGGATTCAAAATGACATCTGTATAGAACATTGACTGAAGGATGCAGCCTCAGTCTTTGGCCTGCTATCAAAAGCAGACGAGAGTAATGCTCTGTTTCCATTTAGGTAAAACAGTTGCTCTTATCAAGCTGATCAGGTCATTTATGAGCTGCTCATCTGAAGACTAGTGGATAAGGAGAACTCTCAGCCTCAATACCCACCTAATTAAAGTTCAAAATAAAGGAATATTTAAGTGCAGCCAGTATGACCTCATTTCCTAGTAGTGTTAAACTGTTCAAATATAATCATGATTACTCACACTACTTTGTGGAAAAAATCACAATTAATCTTATTTGCTTAATTTGGCCCCAGATAAATATTTTTCATATTGCCGCTATTTCTACTATTCATTGTTTTGTCTATAGTTTTCCCAGCACAGTCTGTTGAAGCTGTCACTTCCAGCACAGTCTGTCGAAGCTGATGTTACTGATACCATTGGTTTTACTGGCATCAACAGTGTTTTGTAGATAATACTTTGGACTCTTTGGAAGTATGTATTTGTATGAGAGTTGTGGATTTACAGCAACATACAGCGCATGAGCAGCTGGGTTTCAGGCAGGGACTATGGGTGGTTAGGAGGCTCAGTCTTGTGTAATATAATAAAACAGTGTAATAAAATGTAATAAAACAGTGGTAATAATGAATAACTCATGACCAAAATGTAATAATGCTATACATTATTGATCTATACATTATTAATATTAGTGATGTACATGAAGTTAAAATATTTGGCTAAAACTGGGTGTTTTCCCTCTCTGAAGTGGGTCTTCAGTTGAGGTTGTAAGGGTCACTGTGTAACAGCGTAACTCCACCTATTCTCAACTCTCACTGCAGTCTCTCCTGCTCTCTCTCTCTTTTTTAAGTCACTCTCTTTTTCTCTTTAATTGCTATTCTTCTTCTTCTTCTCCCTTTCTCTCTTCCACCCTACCCCTCCTTTCTTTCTATTTTTTCTCTCACTGTCTTCTCTGTATCTCTCCTGCTTTATTGGCTCGTCTCCTTTTTGTTCTTTGAGCAGTCAGCATGTGTCTGCCACCTCTCTATCTGGCAACCCCAGCTACTTAACATTGGGCATCTGGCTACCCACAACACACACACACACACACACACACGGCACACTTCCACTCTTTTACACTATTTAATTTGGGAGAAGAGAGGGATAAAGGAGTGAAGGATGTGTGTGTGGCCTGTCTTTTTGTTCTGCTGGAGAACAGGCTGGTGCAGCCGCACTCTTTAGACTCAGCAGCTGCTGGGAGTGTGCCGGCCGCCCGTCTCCTTTCACCGCTTTTGTTTCTTTCCGCTTTCATGGGCACTGCAACTGACGAGGCTTCG
This sequence comes from Brachypetersius altus, assembly GCA_037974465.1. Classification (NCBI taxonomy): domain Eukaryota; kingdom Metazoa; phylum Chordata; class Actinopteri; order Characiformes; family Alestidae; genus Brachypetersius; species Brachypetersius altus. The sequence goes on from JBBPDB010000019.1 coordinate 3,551,327, forward strand.
GCTGCACCGGTAAGTGGGGCGGTGTGCCGCCTGCCTGTGGCCCCTTAGCCAAACACGCCAGGCACACCACACACACACACACATACACACACACAAACACACACACACACACTGGGAAGCACAGCTTCAAACAGAAAAAGTTTGTAAAAATGATTATTATCACTATTACAATATCTGTTTACTTGAAATACAATTTAATTTAGTAAATAAAATTAAATTGCAGCAGTACAATAAAGCAATACGTCTAGATTTTTAATGAAGGACTGGATCTTTTACCGGGCATCAACAGATCAAACGTGAAGCGAGTGCGTGTTTTACCCTGGCTTTCACTCGTGTGAGCTCTTCAGCTCTGATCTAGTCACATCAGGCTGAGGGCCATATATTACACCCCCTTTACCGCTGCCTATTATTTGGGAGGCCAGTGTGTGGTGTAGCTTTACGTCTGGGATTAAAAAGATCTGATTATGCGAAGCAACTATTAGCGAGCTATAAACATTGAGGCCCCTAATAGCGTGCGCTTGTTAAGGGTCAGACAACTGTGTGGCCAAATAAGGCAGGCGCACCGGACTGTAGAAAACTGTGCTGTTTACAGCCCAGGCGCCTCTCTCCCTCACCAACTGCAAAAACGGCTGAAGTTTCCAGCCTATAAAATGAATGAAATGTGAATTACGGCCATTCTGTAATCTTTAATCACTATTGACACTAAAAACAGCAATTACTTTTAAGTGGCCTTTCATTTGGGCTCTATAATGAGAAAATGAAAGATAGTTACCAGTTACGTCAGAGGTACGAGACGAAGAAAGCTGACTGGAAGAGGACACATCTTAATGTACAGTGGGGACAGAGTGACAGTGTGTGTATGTGTGCATGTGCGTGTTCTGATGTGGATAGAACAGGACAGCTGACAGGCCTGAAATGCTCCCGAGCTCACACTCCTGATTGGCTGCTAGTGACATCATTACTCTGTTGTCCCCTTTTCACCTTCTCTTTTCAGAGCCTGTCTATGCCCCCCCACCCCACACACAAACACAAACATACTATTTCTCTTCCACTTTCTCAGATTCCAACACTGAACGCATAATCTTTATTTGGCTGTTTCAAATTTGATGGTATCAAAACTCGGTCAAGTGATTCTTACTGGCCAGTACTGGGGTGGCTGGGAAAATGGCCTGTCACTGCTGATTTTAGTAATCGAGTAATCTAACATTTATTGGGGCAATTAATTGAGTATTAACCAGAACAGAGGAACCATAATACTGAACTTAAACAGTAACTAACCATGTTTTTCAATTACGCAAAAAAAGCATATATGTTATACATTATTGTTACTGTAATTTTAATTACTTTTATTAAATCAGCAACCACGACAGCCATGTTCTGTTACTAGTCTACTTTCTCTCTTTTGTTTATCCTCTCCATTACTGGCTCTGCTTCTCTTCTGTCTGGACATAACACACATGCATGAACAGAGCTATTAAACCGTGACCCCCGAAATCAATCATAATGGTCATTTCAAAGCGCTGCTCGAGAGGGGCGTCTGATGTTTCCCAAGAGTCATATAGCAGACGGCCAGCATGGGCAGCAGGGGACCATCTAAAATATTCTATTTCTTTTTTAAGCAAAGTCTCTCCATGGGAATGTACTCATCTTGGTCATGATGGTAATGGGAATGTGAGAGAGAGACAAAAGTACACATTAGACAGAAAACAATGAGGATGGGGCTAAATCACAGGGACTGATCTTAATACCAGACAGGTGTCTGTCATAGCAGGAAAGATGTCACAGAGAGAGAGAGAGAGGCAGACAGACAGAAAGACAGACAGGCAGACATTGTGTGTGAAATATGTTTGTTTGTATATTAGGGCTGCACAATATACTGCAAATTTACCGTCATCGCGATATCAACATGCGCAACATACATATTGCGAAAGACTGACTGAACTGCAATTAATGGGGTTTTCCCAAAACTCTTCACCCAGTGCCACAGAGAAGAGGGCAAAAATTCACTCGGCAGTTTCTTCATCTTCTGTGCTCCTGTTATAGATTTTTCCTTTTCTATTTTTTTCTGGCTAAGAGCTTCCTATAATTTAAATGATGTTTACATTTATTTAAGATTTTAAATTATTTAATAAAAAAAAAATCACATGTTCAATGGTTCAAATGTTTAAGTAAAGGCTAAGTTTTTACTTACTTATCGCATGTTTATCGCAAGATCGTGCAGCCCTATTGTATATATACTGCTTAAAAAATAAAGGGAACACTTAAACAACACAATGTAACTTCAAGTCAATCACACGTCTGTGAAATCAAACTGCCCACTTAGGAGGCAACACTGATTTACAGTCTATATATATATACACACACACACACACACACACACACACACACACACACACACAGTCATTGCCAAAATTGTTGGCACCCCTGAAATTTTTCCAGAAAATCAAGTATTTCTCACAGAAAAGTATTACATTAACACGTTTTGCTATACACATGTTTATTCTCTTTGTGTGTATTGGAACAAAACAAAAACAGGTGGAAAAAAGGCAAATTTGACATAATGTCACACAAAACTCCAAAAATGGGCCACACAAAATTATTTACAGCGAAAATCTTAATAAAGCACCCTGAACTGAAGTCAGAGGGGGTAGGGGAGGTGGGGGGGTGTGGAGTTAGTCAGTCACTCTGGTGGCTTCAGCCCCCCCATGTGACAGATTAGCTCTTGGTCGGATTAAGGTGGACTGGGTGAGCTGTATGAGCCGAAGAGGTAAAACATTGCTCCAGCGTGGCGGGAAGAATCAGACCTTTACAGCGAAGGTCTTATGGCCGAGAGCCACCTCATTCCTCCTAAATGATCAATGCAGTGATTCAGAATCAATGAAGTAACTCAGAATCAATATGTCCACTCAGAATTGAAAAAGTGATTCTGAGTCTGTCATCGCTGTTGAATCCATACAAAGCGCTGATCTCATATTTGTGACTTTGACAGATACTAGAAACCAATATTTGATTACACATTTATTGCATTTTGAAACAGTTAAATTTAAATTTAAATATTTAGGAAATGCTGAACTACCGTACTAAATATTTTTACTGCAGAAATATTATATTTCTCTGTAATGTTTATCCAGACAGACATGCTTTGAACTAATATGCTGTTAAATGTTTATGCCTCACAATCTACAGTTTTAGGCAGAAATTAAAATGCACTCAAATTTCACCATTCATATTTTGGTGCCTGATATTCAAAATAATTTTATGTTAGAAAACAAAAATAATGCACCAGTACATAGGATGCTTTCCCCCAAATGAGCTCTTGCTTTACTGAATATTATAGCGACTAATTATTAGGGTCTACGCAGTTCTCCTTCAGACCGACATCACTGATTTTTACACAGCTTATGCACAGCCAAGACACTAACATCTCGTATCAACTCCACACATGCTGCCACTGCGTTCAATCCCAGCCCGAGCCCGTAAATACACACATGAACGCACGTGCGCGCGCACAGACACACACACTCCTCTTAGACAGAGCAACATGTTGCCCAATGCCCAGGAGACTACCATAACAACAGGGCTTGTGAAAGCACAGGTGGGGGGTAAAGGGGATAAAGGGGGCGCTTATGCACTGCCCATCCAAACACTGAGAAACACACACACACACACACACACACACACACACACACACACAGCAAGACCTAGATGAGTCTAACATGTAGGAAGCAGTACGACACAAAGAGCAACAGAGGCCACGGAAGAGAGGGAGAGAGAGAAGTAGAGAGAAATAAAGTGAGAAAGAAAAGAAACAAAGAAAACAGAGCAAGTGAGGAAGCAGGAATGAAAGAGCGAGCCGCAGGAAAAGCATTAGCCACCTCGAAGAAACAGGACTTCCAGAAATGATTGAAACGGAATAGCTTCCACCCTCTCCAACCCCCACACACATCCCCAAACAAACAATGGCCCCCTTTGTGCGGTGTTGTGCCACGGTCACAGTCAGGGTAGACACTAAGAAAGAGTCTCAGAATGCAGGGACCGAACCCCCCCCCACCCTATTCCCTAACATACACACTCACACACACACACACACACACAAATATACACACACACTCTCCGCAGTGACCGCATTTGCCCCCACCCAGGCACAGCAGCAGCACTGACCAGGCTGGGCAGCAGCATGAAGCTGCAGCCCACTTCAGGGCCCCTGCTCTCAAAAACATGCCCTTTGTCTGCCTGTAGGCTGAGACCTCACACACACATACACACATACACACACACACACACACACACACACACACATACATACACTCAGAGAGAGACATACACACACACACACACACACACACACACAGATTCTAACTGACATGCAATTCCAGCTGAAGCCAGAAGGGGGCTGGGAGCATTCTTCAGAACTGAAAGAGCCTGTCTGGAGAGGGGGGTAGGATGGGTGATGCTTCAGGCAAAAGCACCGTATAATTAGGCCGAGCAAAACAACAAAAACAAAGACGTAAAACGCTCGCTCCGCAAACGGCACAGAGGTGTTTGTGCCAAACATAGATCCCTTCCCCCTCAGGACCAGGCTTCACAAACAAAAACATCAATTAATGGACAAAACATGTAAAAAATAAATAACAATTAAACACATCATCCACAAGTCAACAAGCATTATTTAACGCAGAGTGAAAGGCATTTTTCTTCTGACATTCTAAATAGCCAGATTTTCAAATCCACACTTGAGCGAACTCATCTATGTGGTTGTTGCGCGCGATAGCCAACCACAGCATCCAACACACACAACACACATAACACACACACCTACAGGACAGCCGATCTATTTCTTTCTACAAAGGCAGGCCAGCATCTCCTGAGCCTGAATAAGTCACTCATGACTCTCTCAAGATTCATTCACAGCTCACTCAATAGATTAACACACACACACACACACACACACACACACACACACACGCACTCAAATACATTTCCAGCAGAACAATTAGTTTGCTAGCTTTACTCATTTTGACTGTAGCTCTATATTCTTGGTTTTGCCTAATGCCCTTCCAAAAGGCGATACTTATAATCCACTGCCAGGGTCTTCAATAAAAATAGCAGCATTGCATTGATAACCTCAAACACAGTCAAAAAAGTATCATATTATCAAATGCTGAAAAAACAGTTAGAGATAACATTTATCAAAACGCTGAGGTAACATTTACTAAAACACTGTGGTAACATTTAATGACCATTGAGGCGACATTTAAAGACCCCATCGATAATATTTATCAAATGCTAAGATAACTTTTCACGAACCCAGAGGTGACGTTTATCTAATGATGAGATAAAGTTTTGTCAAACACTGAGGTAACGTTTATCAAACACTGAATCATGGTTTACTCTGGCTCTGAAGCATGTCAGAGAAAACAAAATCTTACAGTTGTATCTCATGAAAAAAACTCTCAGGGGCAGGGAAATGAGGCAGTGAAAATCAAGTTGCAAACATGGACATGTTGAAACAAGTAAGCCTCACTCTGCCTCTAGACGGTCAGTCATCACTTCAATTGCAGGCGACGCTACTCATTTTCAGCCAGCTGTTTTACTGCTACTGACAGTCATCTGCCTCCAATCTGCAATACTGTATCCGTAATAATAAAAATTATAGGGAAGGAAAGACAGGAAAAGAGAAACCTCACTAGCAGGGTCAGCGAGTCGGCCATGTTCACCTTATTACTAACACTGTTGAGGAGACAGGACAGAAGAATCATGGGATAAAGATGACAGGAAAAGAAGAAATAATTTCTCTTCTCCACAGATACGCAAATATCAGACAAACTGGCAATGAGGTGGGGGATAAAAAATTAACGAATTTTGTATTGTGATATTGTGATTTTTGCTTCAATTCGTGCATCACTACTCTCCGAAAGAG
>JBBPDB010000019.1:3561701-3579613 GCA_037974465.1 Brachypetersius altus
GGCCATGTTCACCTTATTACTAACACTGTTGAGGAGACAGGACAGAAGAATCATGTGGTAAAGATGACAGGAATAATTTCTCTTCTCCACAGATACGCAAATATCAGACAAACTGGCAATGAGGTGGGGGATAAAAAATCAATTAATTTTGTATTGTGATATTGTGATTTTTGCTTCAATTCGTGCATCACTACTCTCCGAAAGGTATATATGTTTGGAAAAATGTTGCATTTACTCTGTAAACACACTGGCAGGTAGCCCAGCATCACGTGTATGGGGTCCTCAAGTTACGCCACATATCCGTTTCTTTCTCCCTTATTCAGACACCGCATTACTGCATATTCTTCCTCCGCTTGCAACCGAACTAGTTCACTCACGTAGTCCGTAAGTACGGGGGTTACGGTGTAAGCCGAGTGCGAGTGGTAGTAAGCCTGAAACAATGTATGTTGAGACTGTTGTAACCTGAGGACTCCCTGTAGGTTAATGCTAAACAAAGTTTCCTCTAATGGCAGACAACACAGCAGAGATTTACACAGCCGCTCCTCCACAGTTTAAATCTAACCTTCGGCTTTCAAAAAAGTAAAGAGGAAACTTTGTCATGCAAAAGTACTGTGGTAATATGACAAACCTACAGGCGCATATTACTAGACGTCAACAACGAACGTTGGGCACAAATTTAAACAAGATTCCTATCAGTCCAGAGACATCACTGATCACTTACTCAATTTATAGGCAAAGATACATAAATCATTTAAAAAAATAATCACAGTATCAATTCATATCTAATCAGTATCACGATAATATCATATCGGGGAGTCTGGTGATTCCCAACCCTAGTGCACAGACAAAAAACTGGTTTCTTGTACACTGCAGTGTTTTTGTTTGCTTGTGTGTGTGTCTCTGTTTTTGAGAGAGAGAGAGAGAGAGAGAGAGAGAGAGAGATGCAGTCCTGTCTGACCCATCCCAGCCCAAATTACTGGCAAATTCCTCCAGAGAGCCTGCAGGCTGACATTCTTCAGGTCTGGTGTATTTGGTGCCCCAGGCACACCTGAAGTGCTTTATGACCATGCGTCTCCCTCCATATCTCAGTCTAGATCAAACTCCCCTGTCTGTGAGCGTTCAGAGCTTAGGAACGGTGCTTTTACGAGGGTCACGCCACCCCCTACCTACTGTCCCTTCCCGTTCATTTCAAATATATAGAGACAATCAGAAAATATTGGTGGGGTTGAGCCTACAAACATACTGTAGATAACATTCTTCAAAACAGATGACAGCAAATCCCTTTGTTGAAAGTGTGCATAGTGGTTTATGGCGCATCAAGTCTGACAGCTCTGGTAACCTTGACTCAAGAGAGAAAAAGAAGAACAGAAATCAGCCTTAAAGGCACACAAACAGCTAGCTTCATTCTAAAGAATAAAGAGAAGTGAGTAATTAATTCTGATTGGTTTTGGTACCAACATCATAAGTGGACAGGGGAAACAAAGAACAAAATGCAAGATGAGAGTCTTAATATAGTTTAGTCAAAATCTATTTAAACCTCAGTAATTGATTGCAAACAACCAATACTACTCCTCAGTACAATCCTGATAGTGTGTGCTATACAATTTCCTCATCAATCGTCCATCTCATCTCACGTCTCTCCCTTAGTAACTCTGACTGCTGTTCTCTTTGCTGGTCTCTGAAAAGTCTCTGGAAAGTTTTTCCTTTGCTTGAGTGAAGAAGAAGCACATAGAGATGGTTGATAAGCAGCAAGTGATTGAACATCAATCATTATTTTACAGTCAACCAGACTGGGAAGAAAGGAGCTAAAGGAGCTCTGCATACCCTCTCCAAACTGGCAGCTTTCATCCTGCTTCATTCTTATTCTACGTTCCTCAACCTGCTGGCCACGGTGGGTCGACTGTGCATCAGCATGTCTTGGCACTTTAATGGCACATCAACATTGATCTCCATATTCTATAACAGCTCAACACAGGGCAGCAGAAGTTCAGCTGATCATGACCTCACTACACTTAAAGGCTTGGTGACAAGTTCCAGAGCAACAAAGGGAAACACTTCCTTTTAGCCAAGCTTTCATGTGTCCCAGATACACATATGCCCCTAGCACTCAGTTTAGCTTTAAAGACAATGCCTGGATTGTGGGGCAATACAAATATGGCCATTCATTGTAGGAGTGTAAAGAGATAGCTAGCAACAGAGAAAAGAAAGAAAAGCTAAATCAAAGCCAGAGACATTAGCTCAAGACAGAAGGGCTTCTTTCTGTCGGATGTTGCTTACGGATGAGGGTAAACACATTTCAGCATGCAAGGGGGGGGGGGGTGTAAGTGGCCTTGAGCTAATTTCCATCTCTCTAGCAAATACGTTTAGCTCAGTTAAAGCATGTGTTATGGTGTAAAGCAACTTTACATTTATCTGAATATTCACTTTGTGGTTGCTCTCTTCACCTGGATATTATTTGAAAGGGAAATCCAACAACTCCCCGAGATCGGTATGAACATTATTGAATGGGTGGTTGACAAATATAAGCAAGGGCTCTTAAGTAAGTGCTTTCACAAACACTTATAGCTCAGCAAAACACGTCACACTGAAGCACCTGACCCCAGCTCTCCTTCCCTCGCTCATCTCACTCTCTCAGCTGGCATTGGGATTTTAGAACAAGGGTCATGGGCAGCCATGCAGTCTGGAGGGGAGGGGGCTGTTGTTGTTATTATGCTCATTTTCTAGCCCTCCTTTTTTGCCTAACCGTCTCACCATTTGAAACACACAGAGTGACCAACATGATCCACAAAAGCCTGCTCTTTCAAAGTCTTTGTGACTCAGCACAAAAACCACTCACTCTCTCCAGAACAATCAGACACACAGTACTGCACAAATGTCTAAAGACTGAACTTTGACTAAGAATGACTAAGAATTAAGTCTCATTAAATTAACATGCACTATAATTGTGAAAGAGGGCAGAAGTGTTCTTGAGGCTTGAAAAGTTCATTTTAAAGTATAATTTTGCCTTGCATTTTCTATATATGTAGAGCTACATAATGACTTTCAAACTAGCTGCTTTCCTATAAGTAATCTTTATTTACAGTACAGCCCTCCAGAATGTGAGAACGAAATCTGCATATATTTTTCTGGATCGCTTAGGAGAAAAAGAATATTATACGAACAACTAATAGCCCTAAAACTGAATTTATATACATAAAGAGGACAAGAGAAACCACCCACACACACACAAACAATAAAAGACTAGGCCAGCAAAGCTTCATCTCAGACTGCTTCAACGGTTTATGAAATGATCATAGGTGAGTGGAGGGGATTGTATACAGGAGAAACATCTACAACACTCAGCTGCATGTGTGCGTGCGAGAGAGTGTGTGTGTGTTTGAGCGCGTGTGTGCGTGCACGTGTACACGCCTGCAAGAGGTGAACAAGTTCATCAGTGCCGCAACGTCCCCAGCCCGCCGCAGACAGATTCAAACTCACTCAAGCAAGAGGCAAGAGGGGGTCTGGCGTGGCTTGGCTGGCTTCTGCCCCTCCCGCACAAACCAGACAGAGCAGGAGAGAGGGGCGGGGGGAATCTCTATACCCCAAAAACAACCATGTGTTCGGGGACAGGACCTCACGCAAGGCAGAGTGACTATAGAAACTGATACATGGCTCCTCCACAGTTTTAAAAAGAAAAATTCAATTTACATAAACGGCCTTTTACTCTAAAACAGGGTATGGATATGTTTAGAGTCTAAAGCTAGGTGATTTTAACGAGAAATCGAAGCATTGTGAAATCATCGCACTCTTGGACGAAGGTGAAAACTGTGTAAAAGTGACATTTTGCCCTACTATTATTTCAAGTGATCAGTCAGTGAGAGGCCCTAATATAGCCTTGAGTAAGTGCATGTATACTGGGGCAAATGTGGCACACAAGTATAGCAACTTAATCATACCACCACTTAGTGCACTTCTTCCGGCCTCATCAAGAGTTTCCATGTCCTTCAGGCCCACCCAGCTTGCCACACACATGCACACACGTGTACGCGCACACACACACACACTGCAGTGAACCTCATTCACCCACCTCCTCCACCCTGCCACTCTACCCCTGCTCTTTTCACAGAGCTGCTGCCTTTTCAGCTGCATAACAACTGCCCCTTTAGCCGACACTAAGGAAGCTTAATGCTAGCGCTGTTCTAACGCTGCTATACGGTCTCTGCAGCATGCGGCTAACAGTGGCCCAGCGTGGGGGCGGAGTCTGAAAGGGGCAGTGTGGTTTAGAGCAGAGACTCTATTTATACCGGCTCCTCCTCCAGCCGCCAAACTGCTTTAATTGAATCCAGATGTGAAGATGCAGACAGAAATGGTTGATCTCTGGCTCTCTTTCACACACAAACACGTGCCAGCTCCATACACACAGAAACACGCGTGTGCACACACACACAGCAACACAAAGGCAGGGACAATGGGGTGCACTCACAATAAAAGCATAGATTGTTGCTCATTTCAAAACCATTGAAAAACATTTTTGCATTGTTTCAAAACATCAGTTCTCCTTAACACTGACCATTTCACAACCATTTGAACTGTAAACAGAAATGTAAAAACTCATTTGATTTATGTACAAAACATTTTCATCTTTAAATTTAAAGCTACCATTTTAGAGAGATGAGTGTGAGTGAGTGTGCATGTGAGTGTGTGTGTGTGTGTGTGTGTGTGTATGTGTGTAGATGCAAATGACCAATCCAATCCAACTTTATTTATTTTAGTAAACAAAGGCCATGGTATGTTCTATGATGGTTCTAAGATTTTGGTCTAAAGCAGAGAGACTGATTCAAGTGTTGTAAGGCAAACAAGCTGACAAAGATGATGTTACCATTTTCGGAAGTGCCACTATTTTACCATTACCAAGACCTGTATGTTTACTGGTGGTAAATAAAATGAAAAATATACTGTTGTAGGCCTCTGGTTCCTATCACCCCACTGTAAAGAAATGGGGAAAGATTTTTCTTGTGAATCATTTCACATCAAACAATAAACTTTTAACTTTTTAATTTCAACAATTTCCTTGTGAGGTAATAATGAAAAATCAGTGGACTTTCCTTTAACAAATTCTTTTTTGTCTTAACATTTTTTTTGTCTCTATTGTCTTGATCCCTCACACTAAAATCAAAACAAAAAACAAAAGCCCTGGGTTATCTGAGGCCGCCTTTAAGAGAAAAACATTTACACACACACTAGTGTTTCATATTTCAACAGTGACTGTCAACATTTTACACATAGACCAGACTCAAGTGAAACGTACTGCATAATGGTTTTCATCTCTTTCTTTCTGCTTCTTTCTCTCTCTCTCTCTCTGTGCGTTTTTGCGTCCCTCGCTTGCCGTACATAAACATGGTGCTTGAATGGCAATGAGTGCTTTTGGAGCAAGGCTAAATGTGTTCTGACCCAGCTGATGAATAGCGTGTCTTTGTCAGCCCTCAGGACCCTGAGTCCATCGATCTGTTGGCGACTCCAACGGCACACTGTCAATCTCATAATAGCCTTGAGAGAGAGAAGCAGAGAGAGAAAGAAAGAGAGAGAGAGAGAGAGAGAGAGAGAGAGAGAGAGAGAGAGAGTGAGAGAGATCGAGAGAGAGAGAGAAAGAAAGAGAGAGAGAGAAAAAAGAGAGAGAGAGAGAAAGAAAGAGAGAGAGAGAGAAAGAGAGAGAGAGAGAGAGTGAGAGAGAGAGTAGTCCAGATCTTGGAACAAGCATGCTATTTGGCTTATGGATGCTAACAATACTAAACGCCTATACCGTGAAACTTGGGAATGATTTTTTCCTCTAAATTTGGTAGTAGTGAACTAATTCTGTCGTATCATAAGTTATGAATTTCAATATTGAGCCCCATTTATAAGTAGTATATTTACAAAAAATTAAAACACAGGGATGGCAAGCAAGGCAACAATCTTCGTAAGCCTAATTAATGTAGCAAAATGCAATGTGATACAATCTGCAATTCTAGATTGGGGTGAGATGGGGGTTTGCTAATATTGGCAATATTCAGCCTTTCAGTATGAAAGAGGCCCAAATGCCACCTGACAAGATGCTAAGATTTCCTTGTTTAGACTATTCTGTTTTAATCTGTTCCACCCAGAACAAGCACTAGTTCAGATACATCCAAAATGTACATTCAGTTATCGGTTGTGCTGAACTGACCTGGCAAACATAACAGAATCTGGCTAACGTTCGTGTTAAGATAAGCCTTGTCAACACACACTCTCATGCAGTGGTAGCGGGAAGCTGACAGTGTGTTTCTATAGTAATAATTAAAAAAAAGCTAAAATAAAAAAGAAGCTGATGTCAATTCAGAGGCAAGGCTTAATCCTACCCCAGGCAGCGTAGAGCTTATCTGGCTGCCCATGGCAAATAAAATAACTTATCGAGTAGCCTGGAGGCAACCCGGACACTTAAAACAAGGATTGTAGGAGATTTAGCTTTCAGTTCATTCAAATTCCACCTCTGCTGTTTGCCACACTACCTATGAAGTACCAGATACAATGACTGGTTTAGATGAATGGGGACATGTTTACAGAAAGGATGTAGTGATGAGGAAAAACTGTCATAGATATTGATACAGATTTTAATTTAAACCAAAGCTTAATGGACTTATATAATTATCACCAATCTGGGAAGTGCCAAATATAATTGTTGCTTCTCACTTTAAGCATCAACAGGTGTAAACCCAAATGCTAAACATAAGCAAAACATAAACTCTTCTATGAAAGCAGAATGTTGCTAAACCTTTGCTCTCCTTGCGACAAATCTTGAGGAAAATGGAAGGAAGAACTAATCAGGGTCCATTTAATTCAATGAAGGAAAACTGTTGTTATCTACAAGCACACACAATAAAACGACTGGAAGAGCACAAAACGTTTTCTGACCACAGCAGACATCATCATCATCATCATCATCATCATTTTTTTCACATAAACCACAATATTTATACATGTGCACACACACACACACACACACACACACACACACACACACACACAACTGCATTAACTAACTAAAGACTATGCATGTTTTACACCTCTTTGTTCACTTGTTTTGTTTGTGCATGCAGTTATAAGTGCATATAAGTGCATGCAATTCAAATTCTGTTCATTATAGCAGTAAATCTGGAGAACTTTAATGTTGGTTGATTTTATAAAGCAGCTGATATGTCAGGCCCGTGTGCAGTCAGGCCAGTGTGCATGCAGATACCATGCCGTGGCTTCACCCAACGAGGCCACCTGCCGTGCAGAGCCTGACATTCCAGAGGGCTCGGTGCATGAGGCTTGAGAGCACACAACAGCTTAGCCTTAGGCGTACACACGCACACACACACAAACACATGCAAGGAGGCGCAGAACACGCAGTTCCCTACGAATGCACGCACGCACAAACACACACACACACACACACAAGGAGGCGCAGTACATGCCGTTTCCTATAACTGCACGCACACACATACACACACACACACACACACAGGTACTGGCACATTATCTTCTACAGAAGAGCAGCAGAGCCGTATTCTTACACTTCTGTCCATCAACACTGCCGTAGTGTGCTAGGGTACAGGGTTTAAGTCTAATGCGCTCCAAGGCCAAATACACGCAATCACCCGACCTCTAAGGTCACGTTAGCATCAAAACATTGGGGTCTGAGCTCTGGCTGACCAATGGTGTGGCTAGCAGGCCTGGGACTTCGCAGAGGAGCTAATGGGCTTAGGTGTGGAGGCCAGACTAGCCATGGCTGTGTTAAGCCTGTTTGGCCAGCTGTCAGTCTGTCTAAGTGCTACTTGAGATCAGAAGCGAGGGATAGGGAGGAGATGAAGAAGAGAGGGAGGGAGGAATGAAGGTATAAATGGAGGGAAAAGGGGGGAGAGGGGTTTACTGAGAAAACATTAACCACCCCCCAACAATCTTCCTCTATGCTCGTTCTCCATCTGCCTCTTTAACGGCCAGTATTTCGTCCATCTCACTGTCCACTCGAGTGCTGCCGAAAGAGCGTACGTGCTCTGTGCTGACCTGCTCATCGCATGGAATGGATAAAACGCCTCTGTTGACCCCATACGCCACCCCACCCCCCCACCCCAGCTGGCCAGCACAGGGCTAGAGCAGCAAAACAAGCCGTGTCCAGCCTGGAACAGAGTGTACCATTAGGTTGACTGCAGCACTGTTTTAGGTGTGCGTGTAAAAGAAAAAGAGAGCGAGAGCAGGAGGGGCAGGGTCAAATGCTGCACATCCTCATCTCTCTACAGTAAGCTAAATGCTCTAAATTAGGATTTGCTACAACACTTGTGCATGCTAAATCCACTGGTATTTGCAGACAGTGCATGTGGGTGATCTCATTGCTGTTTGTAGGGTTTATGCAGATGCCTGGAAACTACACTGTATTATTTTGCAAAAAAAAACTATGTAAACAGAATAGTGGTAAAAATGTAACACTAGAGCATTGAGACGGAGCAAACAAGATTCGCCAGCACTCTATATGGAACTGCTTCTGTAAAAATCTTGACTTAATCATCAGTAATAACTGGCACGTTTAGAGTTTCAGCTTTGGCCTCCGGGGCTGTAAAATGCCTCAAGGATTTAGCCAATGCATCTTACCATGAGTTAACACTTCTGAAACTACACGTCAACATTAGTACTGTCCAATAATGGAGTATTCAATAATTCATTGATAATTTCCCACCAAAATATCCAACTGAATTTACCTGAACAATAAACTATTCACAGTCTTTCCAAAACCCTTTATTGTTAAAGTATACTTCAGAACTCCTTAAAAAGACATTTAAAAATGCACGAGTCATGTTCACCGGGCTGTTTCTTAATGAAGGGAAGAGCAATCATCTTAAAAATGCTAAAATCATCAAGAATGAATTGCCTGGGTACTATTTAATTGATGATCTGTCGATCGAGTAATACAGTTTATTCATGATAACTAAACATTACAATGTGCTGCTGCCTATAAGCGCATCCGTAAAGCTTGTTCAGGTCAAAGTCTTCTTGTTAAAAGTGCTTGAAATACGTTCTAGCGAAAACTTCTCATCTTTTCACCTTCTTTCATCTCTTCGAGTGTGCGCTCAGAAACAGCAGACGACGAAGGGCCACTTAACCTCCTGACCAAAGTTTCTACAGGAAAAGAAGATCTCTCCTCCGTTCTCTTCTTCGATCTCCTCCGCTTCTCAAGTTGCTGCAGCTGTTAGCAACAGCCTCGAGAGTGAATGTGTCCACTAGTCACTGACACTACATGCCAAAGGGGTTTCCTCACACTCGAGCCCACCCACACACATATACACTGTATGATGGGGAAAAGCAAAAAACATCAATTTTTTTATAATATTTTAAACAACTTAGCTATAAACTATAAAAAGGTACATTTGTTGTAGGGTGAATACAACTGATTAGTGATAAGCTAGGTTGGCATTTATATGATCAGCATCTCAATTCATATTACCTATGACACAGTGCACAAAACTGATTAAAGAAACTTTTTTTTTCAGGTTGGAGAAAACTGTTTATATTGTTGCCCTATATTTGAACAGTTTCATGCTGCAGACTTTGGGTGCATCACGACATCACATAAAAGTAACTGTGAATCATTCAGAAAAATCAGCCTCAGTACAATGCATAAATCGGGGGCTGGGCTCTCACAGACTCTGTAAGCACTTCAAAGGGGCTCAACCGTCTAAACATTTGCAGAAATTTGAGGAATTTAACATGGCTAATTGCACCGGTCCCGTGTGTGCGTTCCGCATATTAGTCAACCAGGCTGATGATACAAAGGCTTTTATGCGAGAGGAGAGCTATTTAAGAAGAACGGGGTGGGGGACTTCACTCCTCCTTTATTTACAACCCAACTTCCTGAACAGGCCACATGAGAACGGATGGTGGGGCACATGGCCAGCAAAACAGAGAGAAAGGAAGAAGAGAGCAAGAGAAAGAGAGAACGAGTGAGAGAACAAGAACTGGCATCTCATTCTAGTACTATTCCAAGACGAGATCTGGGAGAGAAGTGGAGGACACAGATACAGAATACACACAAGCATACATGAATTCCCAAACATAGACACACACACACACACACACACTCACACTTTTATTATTTGGTAATTCTAACATACAATAATTTGCTCCAAGCTCCACATGACCATTTACATCACAAACACTTGCCTACGTCATGAACCCCAATCAGTCAGAAACAAAGGCAGTGTTAAGAAACAATGGCAACTCTCCCAATTCCAAAGAGGCTAATCACAGTTAAAGGTTTAAAAATACGTACAGCAAGAATGTGCCACAAATACCCATTTTTGAAAGAAGCTTGGCCTGTAATTATGAAACAGTAGTAATGCTCTGATTTCTTCCAATAAGTAAACCTCTTTTCTCTATCAAAATGTACACTTCTACTGATACTACTGTTCTACTGCACTACAGAGTATATTTCGTTTTAGGAAAAGCTGGAACATCAGATCAAAGAACACAAAGTGCAGCAAAAAGAGGTCAAGTAAGGGATGGAGTTCCACCAGGACACAGACTGTGTCCTCTCTCTTTAATTACATAACGGTTGTACCGACAGGGAAAAAAAGCCAACAACAAACAACAGACACAGTGACGAAAAAAGCAGGCGTTACGTAATCCAGTCCAACTCGAGCGTTTTTATCCAGACTAAGCAGGGAGCAGCCCACAGCAGCGGCTCTGAGAAAGAGGAGGACGATTGAGAACAGAGGGACACAGGAAAAAGAGAACTGAGGCAGTCATCATCGTTCAGACCTGAGTGAGTCAACACCCCAGTTTACCCGGCAGAGGAGGACACACGACTTTCTCTGCTACACAATAACCATGGAGATGAACAAGCAATAAAGAAAGAACTCAAGAAAGAAGGCAATGAAAATCAAAAAAGAGGGAAGAAGGAAAGACACAGCCAAGAAAAGTCAGAAAGAAAGTCAAAGATCATAAAAAGAAACGGTCTCTTTGTGATCACAGACCAATATAGAAAGCTCATCTTCATTGGTTTATTTTACAGCCCATGTATGAATCATCCTGTGACTTCTCTGACCCTCCTCCTCCATCACTGCACCTGACTATACACTACGGAGCCATTCTCTCTCTCTCTCTCTCTCTCTCTGCCTTATCTCCCAGACAGACTCAGGAATCCACAGAATGCAGCAGGAGGCCTCCCAAAGGGGGGGGGGGGGTTGGTAACCTCTTGCTGGACTGACCCCTACAAGGACTCCATGAGGGAGAGAGAGAGAGAGAGAGAGAGAGAGAGAGTGAGAGAGAATGTGTGTCTGTTTGTGTGGACACTGACCCCCTGAAGGCCAAACAAAGTGGAGGCTGAACTCTCCAGTTATCTCTCCCTCCTGTTCCCAGCCCAACACACAAGCACCCTGATGTCTGTCTCTTTCTACCTCAGGACATACAAACCCTCTCAAAGCCCAATATTAAAAGGTATTTGTGCTTTGAGGATTCAGGAAAGAACAGTGAGCAACTGCCAAATTAACAATAACAATCAATTTGCTTTTATGTCATAAACTCAATTTCCCCTAAAGCCATGACCCATAAATAAAAAAGGGCCTTAAAAGGCAGTGGGAGTCATCATACGAAAAGATCAGGAGGGCCGCCAGAGAGAAGATTAAATCAGAAGTGAGGGTTTCCTTTTGATAACATTGGAAAGGTCTTGTTTATTCCTGGAACGCAGTGTTCTCCTCAAGTTTAACAGAGCGGCACGCACTCCAGATCTCAATTAGGAGATTTATGCCTCCATTAAGGATGGCAGATAACAGGGCTGAAAGCACCTCGGGACACTGCATCCACCTGTGGCGGGGCTTATTGAGACTATTTTAGCTTGTCTTCATGGCTGTGGCCAACCCTCACTAATGCTCTTGAATGATGAGAATATTCAGAAACTCCACATCCCACATTCTCCATCTCATTAGCCGAGAGGAAGCGCTCAGCACTCAGCTGTTTGTGGCACGGTCCAGGCCAGTCCCACACTCATTCAACTGGGGAGCTAGAACTTTTGGATTAAGCTACAAGCAGTTTTGTGGAGTCCTAAACTGAATAAACACCCCATTAATGCACTCTTGAAGAAGTGCCTGGCACGAAGCATCTGGGTTTGTTTTTTTATATTTTTTTCCTCCCTTCTACGAAATATTGCAGCGTCGGGAGGGGACTTTGATGAGGCATCGCTGTAGCCGTGCTTTCAAGACAAGTCTGTCAAAGAAACAAGGTCAGCAAGGAGCCAGGATGGATAGAAGGAGAGAGAAAACGAAAGAGGAAAAAAAAGAGGGTACAAGAAAACTCTAAGTAAAAGAGTCTTGGGCTTATAAATGAACATCCTATCCGTCCTCTGAAGGAGCCTGGCTGGTCCAACATAGCTCTGGCATGAGGTGCCACCAGCGTTTCTCTGGCGAGAGTGATCCCGATGAGAAAAGCCTCCCGCCTCAAAGGATGCCCGTAGCCCGCAAGCAAGACGGATGCCAGGCAATTAAATGAAAACCCACTCGTTCAACAGTCACGGTCTGGAACCATTTTAATAAGCTGGAAACTATTTAGAAAATGGTTGATGGTTCAGATGCCGATGAGAAAACAAAGGCCTTCATTGTAAATGGCAGAGCACTCGTGTTTTCTTCGTCGATCAACACGGCTGCCAAAAAGCCAAAAGAGCAGGGCGACAAATCCAATAGCTGTCGACGCCGCTTTTGGTTTTCCGCCTCCCTACTTTAAGGAGAAAAGCAGTGGGGGAAAAAGATGGGGCATGAAACTGTTGCTGTTTGTGGTGAATGCCATGTCTGAAGGAGCTCTGAAGGCAAATCAGAATCAATTTATGATAACCCTACTAACCCGTCATGTCAAAGGCTATGTAATTATGTAATTATGCTGGGAAACCAAGTTCAGTCCAAGCCACAGCAGATTCCTTTGTTAGGTGTGTCAGTTTACAAAAACGGATTAAAAAAAAAGTGCTTCTTAAGAGTGAGCCCAATCAAGGCCTACAATTAGAGACACATAGAGACAAGAAGACATTATTTTTCTTTCTCTCTCTCTATAGATTGTACTGGATAAAAATAAATTAATTCAAAAGTAGTGTACTGTGCACTTTTATTTTAAAAGTACAGCTGCAGTTTTAAGTAAATAATGGTATTTTCATGCCCAGCCCTAATAAGTATTACACACACACACACACACACATATATGTATATATATATATCGCATAGTACAAGGCAGACAATTCGTTTTAGAATTCAGTGGACTTTTTGTTACTGTGCTGATAAAACAGACATATGAAAACAATCTTTTTGATGATTGGCTGTCTGGTTAGGGAGTTCGCCCTGAGATCAGAAATCCCTGGACTGTTATTGACACCCCTGAGGTTCCCTTGAGCAAGACACACTGCTCCCTAGGTGCCCCTGATTGGTGCCAACCCACTGTTTCACTTGGTGAATGGGTTAAATGCAGAGACAGAATTTTTTGTTTACACTGTGTGGTGAGGCGTGTTCACGCGCGACGATAATGGGCCACTTTTCTTTATGGATCTCAGTCAGTAAATAATATGTAGCGGAATAATTACAGTATTATTGTGGCCTTATTTTGAGCTGAATGTCAGGGGTGTAACAAAACACATTTACTGGTTCTGAAGTCAAAATTTGACTTTTACATTTGAAATATGAACAAAGCCCCAGAAACCACAAAACCTACGATTCATAAGTGACCTGAGAAAAAATAATCCCAATCATTTATGTGTGTGTGTGTGCTTATTGCATAAGCCCCTCCCCCTCTCTGCCGACTTTACTTTGATAGGATGCCGCCTGATTTGAGTATCGGTTGTGATTTCCAGATTGGCAGAAATTAGTCTTTCTGAGCTGCTGCTGCTATTTTGCAATTCACACCAAGTACCTTGTCTAGTTGTACCATGTACTGAGGGCTCAGTGGTTGATCAGTGAAAAAGATCGGTGTCCTTGGTTAAGGCTGCACATTCATCAAGCTTAAACACCAGCAGTGGGAGCGAGCAGTGACAAGTGCATTTGATCTGGACCTTGCCTTTATGGAAATGTCAGAGAGTCTGCCCAAGCCTGGGGCACATTCAATTCAGCAGGGACACGAATTCCCTTCCTCTGCTCTCAACGTGCCTTCCCTCTTTCTCTGGCTGAGTCCATCAGCTCCCCTCTCTCACTCCCTCTTCTCCTGCAGGACGTGACCCGCGCAGCCAGCATCCGCTCTATAAATCACACACACTCTCGACAGAGTGCACCTCATTCAGCACTGCTTTCTCGTACTACTCTTGTTAGAAGCTTCCCTTCACCAGTCAGAAGGCACACACACACACACACACACACACACACACACACACACACACACACACACAGACACACAACAGGGAGGTGTCTCCATGGCCCTGTAGCAACAGAGAGCTCCATTCACATCTACACACACTCTACACACACACACCTGTCAGGATGAGGGGGTCACAGGTCTGTGTCTCATTTGTTTTCTATGTATGTAGCTCTATCTTATATGTGTGCAATATATCATTGCTGTCAGAACAAAACCTTTTGTCTTCATTTTTGCTCTTTTCTACACCCTTTGATATGATCATGTGTGTGAACACACCGTGAGGAACAGAGCAATAAAACCAGAATAAAATCTTTTGATGTAAACTTTAAATGTTTTTTTTCCCCTTTATATAAAATGTTCCATTTTAGAGACTTTTCCTAGCAATAATGACACGTACTGACAAAAAATATAGATTTTTAATGCTGAAGCTACATTTAAACAAAACTTTCACTTTCAGTATCAGGCTTCTGCTTGTGGCAGTGCTTGTCACGTTGCCTGGCAACCAAGAGAAAGTAAATGCATCATTCTTATAGTTAACAATGCTAAATAATTTCAAGCTTTAAAGGTTCATTTTTGTTGTTGTTTTATTAATCATGTATTTTTTATTCAATAGGAACACTTGTATTTATTGTTACCCATTTTTCAGGCTCTACCTCCCTGTGTGTTCTGGATTTCCACACTAGTGTTGATTGTGCAGCTGGAGATTCATCAGCCATTTGTCTGACTGGCCAATCGCAACCATGCATGGAGCAACCAAATGGAACGAGAGTGTCTCCGTCTGTGGGAATTAGTTCAAAGCAAAGCTTGCAGCCGCATTTCTCTCATTGCAAACATTTTTTACAAGTTAGATTTCCATCCTGCACAGCATGACATTATGATAGTTCAGAAAACAGATTTTATTTCGGAAAACACATGCAGACGCCCCGAATCCCGACACTAGAATCAATGCTGTTGCAGCGTAGCCTCTATGCGAGTGCCATGTAGTGATAGGGGACTTCCAGAGACAGGGCTTTATAGATATAAAAAAATCAAGTTTATAGACATAAGGTCTATAGGTCTAGTCTAATGAAACTGGCTCTTGTTAACCAAGTTGTGATTTTTTCCATGCATTTTGTAACAGTTCATTTGAGGTTTATCAGAGTACAAAGGACTGTTTTCATTCCAGGGACAAGCAGTGGAGAATTCCATACAATGAGAAAAGCCTGCCCACCATGGAAGTACTGAAGGAAGTGGTTAAGACCCTGTTCTCTACTCTTAATAACTGATGGATAAACTCCAGCAATGCAAAATAAACTGTCCCCCACCGGGTTTTAATCCAGTGCTTACAGTGACGCATGGAGTGGAACAGGTCTCTCTCGGAAGCCTCCCTGGTGGTCTGATTTTTTTTGCTTCAGTGCTTTAAGTCAGTAATGTTTTTCAGTTTGTTAAAACGTCACAGATCACATGGTATCAGTTAGAGAAACAGAAAACAAGCTTCAAGGGTTTTTTGTACCAGTGCTTAATACTGAGGACGGATGAGAATAATAGTAATGGCCATGAGGACTGCAGAACACAGTCCAAGGCTTTCTGGCGACAAGTGGAGTGTGTGGAAGGAAATGAAACGTGGTGGATTGAAAAGAGCTCTCATTCTATTAGGATCTGACTAATACAGATTCAGATTTCAAGGAGCAAAAAGAATCCACTAACTATGCCTGTCATAATCAGGAAATCCGAGTTTACAATTACTGGTCATATAAATCAGCATTATTAACAATTCAAGCTCAAATAAACAAACATCACTTACTGCTCTCTAAATGTGTTCGGAAACTAGAACTGTTGTTTTTCCTAGTACCCTGAATGTGTCTCAATAAAAGTTATTTCATATACATGTATTTGCCCTATGATAAATGATAAAAACATGTCACATTCACATTCTGTCTGTTGTGGCATAAGCATATTACTGTGAAAGCTAACAACCATCAGATTAAAGAATTTAAGAGTAGCTCAAATAACTGATCAGTGAGTTTTGAAATTACTGTCCCAGGACAACCAGGCAACGATAATGTAATACAGAGAAATATTTTTCAGATTCCAACAGTTTTACTTAAACGGTATTTTACTAATATGATCCTCAAATATTTGTCAATTCTCAAATTAATACGCAAAAGAAAGTCAAGTTCCTAAATAATAACTGTTCCTAAATAATATTAATTGTTGTGGTCTCTCATTTGTTCTCTTCACATTCTCAGGTCATTGAGAATGTACCAGTTCAGCCTGTGTTGCTGTGACAGAAGTTAATCTAGCAATATTACGAGTTTAGTTTTAAGAAGTTCACTGTAAAACTGGGACATGAAAAGTAAGAATATGTTACCCGAATGAAGCATCACCTTACTGTGTGTAGGCTGAAGTTATGTAGTATTAAATAGCCGATGCTAATTCATTTTAATACAGAAAAAGCCACTAAAGGAAGTCCTCGGGTTACAACAGTCTCGATATGCAAGTTTACAACGCCACTTTTGTAAAAAAAAAAATATTAGATTAGATTATGACATAAATGTATACTTTTTAAGAAGAGGTCTGAAGTAGCAAAAGAGGGGAAATAAAATGGCTAATGCGAATGTAACTCATGCATATCATGTGAAAGAGTATTTTTTGTCACCACCATCAGGTTTTTAATGTCTGGTGGTGGTGACAAAAACATACTCTTACACATGCTAACCTCCAAATGGTCCTCGACAGGGACTAGAATATAATTGTTAATCATTATAAATATCAATATGACCTGTGATGTTTCATCTACCGCCTTTGAACTTTTATTTATGTGATTGTATCACCACCATCAGATTAGTTTTATTTGTTTTAAATGAATATACATTTCACTGTGTTGTACTTGTATGACTGCATGTGACAAATAAAGAATCTTGAATCTCTTGCTTACAATGTATGTGTACGAAGGATGCCAGATAATGATTTAAAAACTCTAAATACATATTAGACAAAACTGTAAAAAATGCCTATTTTATGAAGACACTAGATGAGGAGGTTGCCCCAGTACACTGCTGAATAGCCAAGACCTTCAGATTGTGTCATTTAAGTAATTTTTATTTTCAAACGTAAAACCGCTTTTATCCAAATTCCTAAGAATCAGTGAACTGCCAAAAAAGGCTTTATAGTTTGTACTGTCACTCTCTATGCTGTCATTTGATCCAATATGAAATGCTACTAGTGACACACAGAGAGAAAATACTCAATCCCAACTCCAACTCCAAAGCTGGACTCTCGTATTCTTGCCTTCCTTTAGCTCATGGTCATCAGCACTCTGGCTATTTGTGAAAACGGTTCCAGTACTAGTATCAATACTAGTCACTTACTGTGGTATCAAGTTACACATTGTAATAAGTTTTGCTCAAGACCTCTCTATAGCTTTGAATAGTGTAATCCATTCATAGTCACCTGCATTCATTACTGCTCAGCCTTTGATTTTTTAACAATAAACAAAATGTGAGAAACATTAAGTGAAAGTGACCATTTGTCATACGTGAACACACCACAGCACACAGTGTGAACAGCACGAAATTCTTCCTCTG
>JBBPDB010000019.1:3595384-3616260 GCA_037974465.1 Brachypetersius altus
TCTGCTGCTTGGCATCTCCGAGATGTACAACTTTTTCATCCTCTTTGTTCAAAGTGGAGAAATTCCAAAAGGCGGACATTTCAGCACGTCTGAGGCTGCATTTACGAAACGCGTCTTGTTGGTGCTTGGCCATAGGCGTGTCTTCCACGCCGGGAGCGCAGCAGCGGTAACCAATCGCTGTTGAGCAGATTTGAATGGCGGGCGCTCACGGAGAAACGCCTCAGTTGAGCGTACACGAGAACGCAGCCTGATGCGCGCGTGTCTGTGCTGCAAGTAAAGCGCATTCACAAGATCGGTTTGAAATCGCTGGCCGATCGATCGGTGCATCCCTAGAAAAAATGTTTGACTATAAAGGCAGGTAGCGTAAAATTGTTATATTTTATAACTTTTATTTCTCCAAAACCAAAAGTGCCACTTTGTGGTCTAATATTTCAGTGTATTTCTAATATTGTACTGTATTCTCTAGAGATTCCCGAACCCTGAGAGAGGGAAAGAAGGGCAGGCTGGTGGAGGAGAAAGGGGAGGAGATGTGAGTCTGCTCCTGCTCTCAGAAGCTCAGAGCCTCATGTTGTGTTTCTATTCTTGACATTTCTGTGACATTTTCCCCCTCAGCAGCCCTCTTCTCTCTCACACACACACACACAGACACATACATACACACCCACCCCTCCACACACAATGACCCTTCCCACCATCAGGGGTTCAATTGAGGACTTGGAACGGGACCATAGTTCTAACAAAGTCAGGTATTCAGAAAAGTTTCAGAAGCTAAAAAAGTATGACTCTGAGATCAAAGTTAATGAAGGCTATAGGAAGGTTTTGTTAAGTGTATCCCTAATTCCCCTATTCCGAGAACCCGGCCCAACAATGGTTTACAAGAAACGGTGGAGGCTAAATATGTGTGGAAACTTCATGACTTAATCTGACCCCAAAATGTATAATAAGAAGTGTTGACTATGTCTGTATGATTGTTGGTTATGGTCAGCTTTATTGTGTGGGCCAGTGTGAGTTTCAGACAGTATAGTCTCCGCTCTTCCCAGACGTAGACAGAGAGTGATATCTATAGTAAGTTAAGCTGTCAAACCGCAACGCTCAGGATTTTCCTGTGCCATTCTGATTGGCTACCCGCCCTTCTGTATAATAGCCTATCTATACATCGATTTGTCATACTGTCCTGAAGCGATGTTTATTTAAGCTAAATTTGAGTCTGCATTAGCAAAGAGCTGTCTGTGCTGGAATCAGTGGAGAAAAACAAGTCCTTCAGAGCAAGATTTATGTCCCTGGGAATGAAATGAAAAAGTCTGCCTGCTTCTATACGTCGTGCGAAAACAGCAGGCTGTGGCTAGTCATTTTACATGTCTGTTGAACTTTTACTGTAACTGCAGGCATTTTTTGGCCATGTTAAGGGGTGAAATGCACCAGACTCTGCAACAGAGATGTCGGACGGTATGCTGCACAGGCTGCATTTTGCCATAGGGTCTGGAGATATATCACATTACAAAAACATATTTAGCAACAGGCCTTACACATACTGTGGATAGAATCAGCAATTCAGGAACTACTTAATCATGAGCCTCACTAAAAGAAGATTTAACTGTAATTCGTTTTCATAGAGCGGTTTCGTTTGTTGGATGCAGCGATGTATAATTAAACAAAAAATACAAATATCATTTTGACAGCACTTTTAAAAATCACAATTCATTATTTTAATAGCACGTTAAAAATAATAATGTTCCATCTTATCAAAGCACAGAAAAGTGAAATACATGTATTGTAAATGTACATGCTGTTACAAAGCAACCAAAATGACCAGGAGAAAAGAGCTGTTTCTGGGTTAAATTGGGGGAAAATGCTGATATGGTGGGCTATGTGGTCTGGGATCTCTCATCAAAGATGGTTCATCTTGTCCTGATGACTGGGGTCAGAGCACGGGAGACTTCAGCAGTGAGTTATGTGCGACTGCTTTATTAGACAGTAGCACATGTCAGGATGCTTTGATCATTTAGTTAACAAACAAAGCAGTGGTCAGGCAGCCCGCAGACAATGAGAGCCACTCAATCAAAGTCTTGCATAAAGAAGTGTGTTTGATTGTGTGCATGCACACAGACCCTCATGTAGTAAGGCAACAGGACTAAGCGCATGCTAGAACAAGTTATGGAATGTTTTAGTCCAGGGTTCTAACACTTTGGGGGGGCAGAGATAGATAGATAGGGAGATAAAGAGAGATTGAAAGAGAAAGAGAAAGAGAGAGAGAATGAGAAAGAGAGAGAGAACACAATAGTTCGAGAGTAACAGTCTCACGTCGGATTTGTCCCATGGACACACACAAACACATGGACACGCAGCGAGCCGAGTGAGCGGTAGCGGACAGCATCTCTCTGTGGCGTAATTAGAGAGCGCCACTGTCAGAGACAACCCTGCTCCAGATTGACTACAAAACCACTGCGTGCCCTTGAAAAAACATCTGCGCTCGAGAAAAACAAGGCAATTATGTGCAGGGGGTGGGAGGGGGAGCGCAGAGAGAGAGAGAGAGAGAGAGACAGAAAGAGAAGCGGGGGTGGATCTGCCCTTCAAAGAGCGCCAGAAAGGCTGGACTGAGAGCCATGGAGAGGCGGCAGAATGACGGCAGCACATCACCGAGGCCTTCGTCAGTCACCATCCTCCTCCTCCTACTGCTTACCTCCTTAAATCCAAGCCTTTCCCTATATCAACTGCACTGTGCCTGCTCCCATTAGCCCGAATCTTCAGCTTTCAGCTAATCTTCTCTTTTCATATGCTGTTTGCACCTAGCTTTGCTTCTAGTGTAAAAACAAATAAACATGTCTGGGAAGGGCAAGCTTGGACAACATGGAGACCCCAATGGAGTATAAAGTCTAGGAAAAACAGTTGTGGAGCCATTTCCTGAAGCAAATTTTGCTCCTTGCATTGTGGTGAAGAAGAGACAGAAATACATCCCTGGCTGGCGGTGAGTTCCAGTAAGTCCTTTGGAAAACACCAGTGAATTCAGCGAGTCCTTTTCTGCTGTGACTACCAGCCTTTCCCTTTGTTTTCATGTTGTGCTGAGCGAGCCTTGGATATAGATGACTCACTCAGCCCCCAAAGACACACCATTCAGACACAACATTACCATACTGAACAGGTGTGCAGGGGAGCAGGTGCCGACACGTCCTAGGAGGGGCTGCCGGGAACAGCCGGCATCAGCACACAGGAGGGTCACTGGGAAGAAAGGGTTGCATTGAATCCACTGTTTCTGCCTCTCGAGGGTCATTGAGAGCCCAAACTACCGGTTCCTCTATTCAGTGGACAGGGGTTGTCAGCATCAGCCCCAATCAGTAATAAACAAGACCTCTACTTCTGGTCGAATACACAACACATATCTATAGAAGGCTTCATTTCCTCTGTTTGTTTTCCCACTGCAGGGAAAAATAGGGAGGAGGGGCAAGGCCCCAGATCATGCGGCCTAAAGAATGAACCTGAATGCTCCACAGACCTTTTGAAGGCCATGGCTGGGAAAGACTCCTTTCTCATCCACTGGATTTTTCCCACCATTCTTGTGCGCTTGGGAGAGGAAGAGGGCGCAGACAATTCCAAGCAGGAGCCTGTCGTTTCCCAGGAATTCTGATGCAACGCCCCAAGTCAGACGTGAGGGACACCAACAATATCTTAGATAAAGGCACCCACTTGCAAAATACAGTGTGATGCATTCGAATGCTGGTATACCTCCTATACTACTTCAGAATGAAACCATATGGCCTTGCCTAATACCAGCTGAAGTTTTCTGCAAAGAACGATTTAAGTAGTAACATCCGTAGCAGAATATACTGTACCATCCTGTCACCCAGAAGTCTCAAACGGCTGCCTGTAGACAAATAATTATCAATAGGACAGCATCTAGTTACGAAAAGAAGTTGTTTACCACTCTCGGGTTTCTGCAAACAGTTTCCAACAGTGTGCCACCATAGGTCTGTGTTTTCCTTTCATGGATGGGAAACAAGCTGAAGCTTCTACCATCCTACACTGTTGTCATAGCTTCTAATTAATGGCAAGAGAGTTCTAGTCATAAGTCTCTCAACACAACACAGATAAGATTAGGCAAATATTTACCTGACAAGACTTGCCACAGAGACAGACCTCCGGCTTTGTAGATGGACTAACAGCATAAGCATTAGATGGATGTTTTTCAAGCTTCCAGTGTTTAAATAAAGGCTGTGAGTGCAGAGGCCTATGAATATACTGCAAACGAGATAAACTACACAGTCAGGGCACAAATAACTGTAGTTATCATGTAGGTATCATTCAAACCATAAAGCTGTAAAGGTTAATAAACCATTTGGATAACTACGAGACTGTGCTTAGACTGGAAGTCCATGCTTAGATAGGGATGCACTGAAACCATTATTTCCCCTACTTATCCCAATACAATCTCCCAATACAGAGAACCAGTACAGATCTGAATACTACCTCTAATTGAACTATCTACACTGTCAAATCAAGCAGGAAAGATGCCTATAAATGTGGATATTTACATCATTGCACTTTTTAAATATTTCATATATTTTTAAAAAGTGTCCTGGAACACATATAAAGCACACTTGGCTTGAATGAACAGCATTTACTGGACAATTTTCATAAGACTTCAGATCTATGAAAAGTTGCTGTGCTCTTTGGTATGATTTATCTTTCGATGCTTACTTCAATCTCATGCAGTAATCTTTGCTGTTCATGCCACTGGTTTTCCAAAACACTCTCAAGCCACTAACCTTAAACTTTTGTTATTCATTTACATTTATTTGATTGATTTACAAGATTATGTTGGTAAGTCAGTCATAAAAACACGGTTTCCATTTACATGTTTTATTTATAAAACATTTATTTACAAATGGGATTCATCCAAGACCAAGGAGTCATCCTTTTATTAAAGAACCATTCCAATACCTGTTTGTAGAAGTGTTGGCTCATCTATATGTATAGACAAGCTCCTAAGTGCCTCCCTTTTCATCTTCCTAATATGGATATTGCCATGTGATAGTGGAATACCAAGCTAGTAAGTAGGAACAGGCAATTACTAAACTGGGGTGAAAACTGGGCAAAAATCCCAATCAATCAATTCATGATCTCCATTTCTGGTCGTTTTACCATCATAAGCAATATATGGCAATAATGGAAAGCTGATGACTACTGAACTATTGAAATAAAAGTGTAGAAATGCATAAAACTTGGAGCGTTCACATTTATAATATATTCAATGAATTTTTAATGATGATG
This sequence comes from Brachypetersius altus, assembly GCA_037974465.1. NCBI lineage: Eukaryota > Metazoa > Chordata > Actinopteri > Characiformes > Alestidae > Brachypetersius > Brachypetersius altus. The sequence goes on from JBBPDB010000019.1 coordinate 3,600,650, forward strand.
CTACCCTGGCCCAGCATGTGTTTGGCAACACCATTCACACATGACTCTACAGAAGAGTTCACCACTCTGAAAGAAAGACTAGAGAAAGCACTGGTTATTATAGCAACTCTAGTCCCAGTCCATGAAAATGACAACTTATGTCAATTGTGCTTCACAGAATGAAGAAACAAGGTCCTCAGATTATAGTATAACCTCTACACTTGGGGTGAAACAGCATCAATACAAGTAATAATTAGAGAAGTGTCTCAAAGAAACTAAAGAAAGCTATGACTTTCCAGAACAGCTACACACCCATCTACACATAGCCATAAAACAATAACCTCCATCTTCTGCTAGAAGAACAGCTCTGCTATTCACACAATGTCCATCGTCCTTACCTTTCTGGCAGTGGTTGGAAGTCCAGCAGCGGTAGCTATAGTTGTCATTAAAGCTGGTCCTGGGGCATTCGGGCTTGTCTTCCATAATGCCTGGGCACACATCTCCACACTCTTCGGGCTGCTTGTTCCCGGCAATGTGGTTATTAAACTCTGCCTCCATGATGAGTGACCAATCCACCGAGTCTAGGTAGCACAGCTCTGGGTTCTTCTCAATCCTGATGGCACCTCTCGTGATGTTCCTCAAGTTATATAGGCCGACGTCCTTCAAGCTGGTCATCTCATAGATCACCAGGGCATAGTTGAAGAAGAGGTTGCGTCCTCGGATGATGGTAAGATTGGGGAAGAGCGTGCTGAGACTGTCCAGGCCATTTACACGGAACAGCAACAAGTAGTCGGTGATCATCCTGAGCTTGGGGAAGCTAAGGGCGCGGAACTCTGGGGCCAAGTTTTTGGTTTTGTCTCCCATCAAGGAAATCTGTAGGTAGCCCTCCACCACTGTGCAGTTCTCCAGCTTCTTGAACTCGCTGATGTCATTGCGGATATCAACGTGAGGACCACAGGCTGGAAAAAACAGAGAGGGAATAGCACTGAAAATCTGAACGCAAATCAGACACAAGAAAACACTGCAAAACATTGCAAGCATACAAACAAGATCTAACTGTACAGATGTAAATGTTACCTATAAGCATATCTGGGTTATTCTCAATAACATGCAAAATCCTAAGAACTTTGACTTCATGTTTAATTTTATAAAAATAACAAAGGAATATATAATCAAGATACATTTAGTCAAAGAATAACACAAAATAGTTGAACTGGTTTTACATTTATTTTAGTGACATTTATTCACCAAATATTTAGTAACCTTTTCATCCAAATTCTTATTATGGCCTAAAAACCTCCTTATAGTGTACAAGGAAACCATGTTAAATCCACAGTTAAAGAGTAAATAACTATTGGAGAACATATTTGAACAGACAAATGACTGATCCAATCTAATTTATGTAAATAATGTTTACAGATACTTAATAGTCTAATGGTCTGTGTGTTGTTTATAATGCTCCAAAATGTATGGACACAGTCTGAGGAAGAATGAGCCATCTACACTGCCTTTATACCTATTTAACCCATAAACCCTTAGGACTCACGTCCAGTCCTCAGTCTCATAACTACAAAACATGCTTAGTGGTTATGTTTTATATACTGAATGTTAACCTTGTTCAAGGGGGTTCAGCCAATAGACGCCAATGATAACGAGGGCAGTGATTTAGAACTTCCAGCAGCTTATAAACAGATCTGTTGTGCTATCCTGTACATTTATTTCCACACACAGACTTATGCCTCGCTTTGTTCCTACTATACACAATGGGACATGTTGCTTGGGCAGAGGCACACATTCTCTGTATAGTTTAGTGGGATAAGCCATCCGGAAAGCTTCTGAAAAATGTCATCCCACATGACCAGTGTTTAAAAAGGCCATCCGTGTCTGCTGTCCACACAGAAAACAAACCATATGCAAAAACCACCAAGTACAGAAGGAGAGGGCATCTCGTTTCTCTCTCTCTCTCTTTCTCCGTCTCTCTCGTTTTATTTAGGAGAATTATCTCTCCTTTTAATTGTGGCTGCCATTGGGAATAGCTCCCCAGCAGCTCATTTATTTCAGCCTTTGAGCAGGAGCACTGGCTAACAGATCTAGCAGTCCTTGTAGACACTGAAGCCAGCATGTGGCTAAAAAGCTCCCGTAGCTCATATTAGGCAGGAGGATCAAACAATGAGGTTATAATGAACATAAACTTCTGCTTGAACTGTTAGAAGAGCTGGGGCAGTGTAGTGTAGTAATCTTAAGAAATGGATAGTCTGCAGTTCAAGCCCAACACCCAAGTCCACACCTTTTACGACCTGAGAGAAGCTTAATCTGCAAACGAAAACCACTTTACAGATGCAGGCTGCCAAACTGAAAATCTGTTCCCTAGAAGGCGGTGGCGACCAGGAGAAGAAATGTCTTGACACATGACCTTCTTTGGCTAAACCTTTTACGTTCTTAAAGAGACATAGGTCAGCCTCTCTCTCCCTCACAGCCTACAACGGCTTCAGCTATGAGATAAATGGGAGTGTATTCAGCTGCCATCTCCTGGCCATGTCAAAACACTATCTTTCAACTGCCTCCCCGTCAGATACACGCAGCAGCCGAGCACATCGAATCCTGCACTGGAGCAGCATGCCTTATGTCACTCTGTGGGAACTCTAATGTGATTTACATACGATTTGAACAGGTCTAACGCTCAGCTCTGCTGTTCCATCCTTCTGTGTTATTTCCTCTTCGCGAGGAAACCCTAGCACACTCCTGATAGGCGCTCAAAACCGCTGAAACGACACGCTGCCAAGAATGCGAATCCTATTTGAAGTTCCTCATTCATCCAGCTCGCTCAAAATAGCGCATTGTTTATTAAGATGAATGGCCTTTATCCGCTCCTGTCAGTGTAGTGGAGGCGTCCAAATTTAGAACGGAAATGATTCCTCCACAAGAAAATAGTATTTGCTTTCTCCTATCGTCGCGAATGCCCCAGGGCCACGCTCAGCAGCCACGGAGCTGCATGCCTCCTTTGTTTCATCCCTGATTTTCTCTTTTTTTTGCTCTCTCTCTCATCCCACAGCCAGAGAGAGGGAGGAGGGATGGAGCAGCTCAAACGCAAAGACTAATATGTTTGTTGGTAAAGAGAAACTCTGCTCCTCAGTTTCTGTCGGATCCATTAATAAAATCAGACAGTCTGCTGCAAGAGTGAGCGAAACAGAACAAGAGACACATACAGGGGGAAGAAGATCCTGGCCAGCATTAAGGCACAGAACAAAAGTAGAGAGCTCAAAGAGGCAGGACAGCATGAAAGAAAGACTTCGGCCTTTTATTTTTTGTATATGCACCTCATTAATCTTCATCACAATGGTACTCACAAAATACATGTTACTGTCATTCAAAACACTGCCCCCATTATTGTCACTTTCACAAAACTGTTCCCAAGAACGGAAACTTAAAGGAGTGGTTTAACAGAAAAATATAATGACATTTACCAACTTCACTTAGATGTTGTCAGTCAGTCAAGACATGTCTGCAGTCCAACTTTTACTTTTTTACAAGGCTAATGTAGCTAAGGAGCACTACCTCTCAGTAGTCACCCATATCTTATGTGTGGATTCATCCTCATTGCTTAATACGCTCAAACCGCATCCAGCTCTGCATTCATTTGGAACAGACTTGTGGATGTGGTTTAGAACATTGTTTGACTGTGATCTATAAACATGATCAAAACATCACCACTACAAGCAGCCATTTGAGACAACACCAGAGCTGTGAAACCCATTTAAACAGTGAATTTTTAGTCATACTGTGTGTATCCTAAACCATATCAATCAACCATTTCAAATAGCGCAAAATAATTACAGCTAAAAAGGTGAGGTTTTAATATAACAGTGACATGTTTACTGAGTTAAGTACAGCTTTAAATGGAGAATAATGAAACCTCTCTCCATCCTGGTGGACCTGCACCACACAAGCTGCCTGGAAGCAGCTGACACAAACATGTGCCCACCAGTTGACCTCCACAATGATACTTGCTGGGCGATCCAAGGCTCAGTCCTCAGCTCCTATTCCTCAGAACCGGCTCTTCCGTAAACACAGTCCCAGGCACGCCCAGCGAGAAAGGCATCTAAGCCCCCTTCTCCAAGCCCATCCTGCAGGGATTGCTTTCAGCAGGTTAGGGTTTTATTGTGGAACTGAGCTCCCTTAGCATTTAACAACGTACGCAGAGAACACACAAAGCTCTAACAGAGAAAAACCAAACAGCCAGATCTTTGTTTCATCAACCAATGAAAGAAAAAAAATCTTTTGCCTTTCCTGGCCTGGCAATTTACAGACCTACTTATAAAGCACTCACATCAGTTTCAAGTTTTCTGTATCTGCCTGCCCTCAGCTTTATGAATGAGGTACACACCAAGTTAAAAACTCCTCGGAACAGATCTTTTTAGGTATGATTTGGACTATAACGATGTGCAAATGAGCCATTTTTCAGAAAAATGTACTTCATTTATAGGTAAAGAGTGTATGAAGCATCATAAAAGTCTAAAGATCACTCATAAATGAAACCCAAAGTGCAATCAAATTCAAATACTTTGGAAAAATTGTACCCCACCTTTTTGTCAGATTTCCCAGAGTTGTCACCACTAGGAGCAGTTAAACCAAATAATATTGCTTACTGTTTTGAGAAATGCCTACATAATGTAAACGGAGAAGGGGTGAGAGCCCACACTCGTTCATTCACCATGACTACACTAATTAACAACATCAAGCAGCAGGAAATCTGATCATGGCACCAAAAGGCTGCGAGTGGTGTAGGAACGGGCCTGTGTCCTTCAGATCAGGCGCCTTGAGTCCACAGAGCACTGAAAGAGCAAACAGTAACCCAGGCGCCTCTTCCTCTCAGCACGCCATTCACACCGCTGTACAAACACACATATCGGGAATCCAGCCTCCACTGTTTGCGTTTGATAACCTGGCCTTCCAGAGGAATCCCAGCATCTCTCTAGGAGGGAGGGGGCAAGTACCTCTAGAGGCAGTTACAAGGGTCTCCTCTGATCGATCTGAATATAGTGCACCTGAGGGAACTCAGGTTCTTCAAACGTTCATAGGTTTTAAAGGCACTAATAGTTCTTCTCAGATGACTAGAATTTCTACATGTATCAGGCAGAAACTTCTACTCATTTAAATGACTAATTATGTGTGAAATCAAAACATGTTTGCAAATTTCTGTTTTAGTAATAAATTCATACATTATTTGTTTCACTTTACATTACAAATGTCTTCATAATTATGAAACACTACAAAATAATATCATGTTGCATCATATATTCACTGTATTCAGTGAAATCATAAATTATTTCACTCTATAGCTCACATATTAAAGACAATTCCCACTCATGAAACATATTTGAGAATTTTTGAAAAACATTTGCTTTAATTAATTGGTCCAATTCTCGTGCAAAGAACAAATCTTTATATGGAAAAAATGTAAACTAAGGACAGCTCTTTGTGTCAAGATCGATATCTTCAAGAGTTAAACCGAGGTTACTGGAAGCCAGTAAATGACTGTTCTCGGAAGAACAAAATTGTGTCATTTTCCGGCCTTTTTGTCGCTAACTACAGGAGTGCTGTTAAGAGTGCTGAAGCCTTTCTTCCTGGTTCCAAGGCTTGATGCAGTGCAGAATCGGGAGTCAATCGCCTTTGCATGGCATTTGTCCCTGTCCCCATCCGCTGTCTGAGCCGGCGTATTTCAGACATGCTTCCTGTTGAATAACAGAACTGGCAATGTTTAGCGTCCATTTGTTCCAATTACGGCAAATATTTTGCGCTAGAGTGCTCCTCAGGGATGATGGGATTGAGTAAAAGCCCCTCACGTATTGAGAGGAGCGTGATCACGGCCCTGGCTGCCACTCCTAAGCACTCGCACCTGCCACCTCAACTGTGCTTAATCCCACACATGCTGGAAGTCATCTGACCACTGGTCTGGTGCTACACTTCCCTTCAGTGGCCCTCACATCAAAAGCACAAGCTCATGTGTCAGGGCCCAGCTAGTAACACAACACCCCCATCCAGGCTTAGCTAGAGCTAGACCTGCTAGTACAGGAACAACAACATGTTTGACCGCCACTTGTGAGCGTTACAAGACACTCTTACCTTGGAAATGTGGCTGCTGATAACACATAAGGCAGCAGTTAAGCTCTTTGCAGAACCTTATCAATGCTAACATACGCTGGAATCTTTCCATCATAATACAGCTGTTTACAGACATAGCTGGCAGTAAACACCGGACGCATGTAATTATTCAGTGTTCAGTTCCAATTCTGTCATTGTGCTTGAGCTGAGAGAGCAGATTATTACATTAATAAAGCACAACTTATATGAACACATTTAATATCACATGTTCATGGACAGGTTAGGCTCATGTAATTATTTATCAATAAAGAACTGAATGAATAAAGCAAAAGAGAAAATATGAGAAAAGGATTGGCTTCTAAAATAAGTCTTTCTTTTTTATTTCATCATTAAAGGGCACATATCAGCTTGGCCCCGCCTGTTATACTTGTTACATGTAAACAAGCTTAAAAGTTTTGAAAATCACAATTTATCCACACAGCCAATATACAAAAATATGTGTAACAGTTCTAAAATTGCCCTGAATTTAATTCAGATTTGTTTAGTAGTCATGAAAACCAGCACATTTACATAAAACCACTTATTCTATAGTTTAGCCACATAATTCACACTGAAGTATGGAATAAGGAGTGTTTCAGCTTGGTCTGGCTAATGAGATACAATACAAAGCAGCCAATCAAAACAGCGGTCATTGATATAGGAGTCTTTAAAGGCACAGTAGCAAAAACTGCTCATTGAATTCTAAGGAATAAAAGGAATTGTAGAATAGAATTGTGGCTCTTTGTGCAGAAATGCACGTCATAAATAGACCTCACTGACGAAAAACAAAAACTAGCACGAGATACAGACCTTTTAAAATCTGTTCCAAACAAAAGTAGTATTTTTTCTGCCTGCAAAAACAAAGCCTGTTCTCACAGTGAGAAAACAATGATGTACATGGGGGAGTGGCTCATTTGGCCCATTAGGCTGAATTACTCTCCCTGCATTTGACAGTGTACATGCAGCCACTGGATTTACACACAAGCAGATAATCTGACAGCCCTCTTTAAATTAGCGTTTTAATTAAGCACTGTAAACCTCATCTGGCAGCTCACCGGAGCTCTAAGACGGCTGAACTACCACAGCCACTCTGAAGGCACAAACTAGCACAGTGACACAGATTCAGTGACTCAGACTGCCATGCTGTGCAGGACGAGAGAGCACGACGCACGACCGCTCCCACGTGTACCACCCTTTCTAACACACACACACACACACACACACACACACAGAGCAAGAGCAAGAGCGCAAGGAAAGGAGAATAAAGGAGAAATAAAAGAAAAAAGAGGAGAGAGAGGGAAGAAGAAAAGAGAAATACAAGACAAGTCAAGTAGAGCTTCATTGTCATCTCATACAGATATATCGCACAGAGAAGAGAGAAGAGTAAGAAAAAGAAACACTGATAGAGAGCGAAACTGAAGAACAGAAATACAGGGAGGGATCAAAGAGAGAGAGAGAGGGAGAGAGAGAAAGAAAGAAAAGGAGGTAGAATGCAGGAATGTGCGTGTGTGTGTGTGTGCGCGCGTCCAGCTAGTGTGTGAGTCATAAGAACAGCAGAGCCCCACACTGTCTCAGTCACGAGCAGCCAAAGCAGCACTAGAGCCCACAACCAAAGATATCATGGTCGGCAAAGGTGGGCAAACAAATAGCAGAGGAAGAATAAAAAGCGGAGGACGAAAAAATGACTACGCTCCTCCACCACCCCCCTTTCTGCATGTGTCACCTTGGCGATGGCGGTATCTGCCTGACTTTTCAGCCTCAATGGATACAGCTGAAACTGTAGCTCAGTGCCTGCGTGTCTGGCATTTAACAAGTCTCTATGTGTTTGTGTGTGTGTGTGTGTGTGTGTGTGTGTGTGTGTGTGTGTGTGTGTGTGTATCTGTGTGTGTGTTTGTGTGTATATGTGTGTGTGTGTGTGTGTGTGTATGTGTATATGTGTGTGTGTGTGTGTGCATGCGTCTCAGAGAACATAAAGTTAGTTTTTAATCTCGTCTCTCACCCACAGCAAGCTCTCAGTTCCAGCTAAGGAGTCAGAGGGGCAAACCTATGACTAATGCTGGCACACAGCAGAGGTTTTTTGTTTTTCACTTTAAATACTGAGTGTGTGTCAGAGTCTGACTGCAGTCGCGAGGCAGGCAGGCAGGCCAGCAGTCCGGAGACCGCCCGTGCGAACGGCAAAAAGGCCGGCGAAACAGTTCACAAACTCTCTACTCTTCTGATTAACAAAACCCTGCCTGTTTCCCCTGGCCATGTATTTTTACACATTCTATTTTCAAACCCCAGAGTCTCTCCTCTCCCTCTTGCTTGATGAACCGTGGAGTCTTGTTTGCCGTCTACTTGGAAGAAATGGCATGGAAAGTTTACTGCAGGGAAACTTGAAAAGGGGGCTAAATTACATTTTATTAGCTTGACCAGATTATTAAAATGAACGGGATTAAAAAAAAGGTTTACGAGACCAAAGAAGTCTTTCTAATGGAGCATGGTCATTCATTTAGATTTGTGTATGTCAGACTGTTTGAATTCAGTGGTTTACAGCAAACAAACTCAGAAACATGGGTTCTGACAATTTCTTCACTTAACCCGAAGAAAGTATTAATATGAAGTATAACTTAATTGTCTGCATTTTTTTTTATTTTGATGTAATAAGTAAACACTGCTTTAGTTTCAAACAGTACCATTCACTCCACTGTCCTGGAAACTCAGCTTGAAAAAAAACGACCCGTTTTGAATTACTTTTATGACAAAAACTAATCGTTTACATAAATCTACTTGCTGACAGTCAGATCATTTCACAGTGTTAGAGAGGGTGTGTCAGTCTGGACAACTTTAGTATAATGGGGGCCCATCAGAAGAGCTTATCTGCATGCACTGTACAGGTAAAGTAGTATGTAAAACCAGGAACATTAAACCAGATGCCAATTCCAAAAGTAAATTACAAAATACAAGGGAAATGTAGGATGTGGGCCTTTAACATGGAACAAATATGATGCAAGTAAATTGCATTAATGTGAAAAAAATATATTTTATATGAGATCGTGAATGAGGAAAGATGAGAAACCTGACTACGGTCAGTGTGTCAGTAGAGTATGTTTGCTATGCTTAATGAGACAGACACTGAAGACAGTGTAACACGAGAGTTGTGAAAGTGCATCCCTAATCTTTTCTAGGGCCAGCGAGACCATACAGGTGAACTAGGCGGTCGGCAAAACTCAGCAAACCCTCCTGCAAACCCACCGACCTCATGTACCGTCAAACTGATGATGCCCAACACCACTGGGTCAGAGCAGTGCCAACTGCTGCCTGGAAATCTGACCATCCTCAAAGCATAGCACAGTCAATAGCTGCAGCCCCCAGACATATAAAACCTTCTAAGCACAAGCAATCAAATAAAAACCCACTCTCATCAATGTTCCATTTTTTCAAATAATATAAATAAAGCACATAATTACATATGCACACACACACACACACACACTTAGTCTGTGGTTCCTGAAGATCTACACACCTCAAGAGTCATGCTGAGGTTTATACAGCCTCACAAACTCTACTTGTTTTAAAAGGTTACTTACAAAGATTTAAAAAAAAAAAAGAGAAAGAAAACTAACTGCTCACATCTGGTACATTCTGACAGCCTACAGACTGAACATTTCTTCAGAACTTTCTGAAAGCATGTGCCTGTGTCTGCAGGCTGTGAGAAGACATTAACGCAGTCTGATCTATTGGCACACATCGCTTTGATCTCCACGGTCTCCTCCACTGCCTGCACTGCACATTCACCGTGTGTAGGAAATATAGCTCAACACGAATAGCTGACAACCAAAAGAGTAAAAAAGCTGAACAAGAACCAGAAGAAATGACCAGATTATTATATTGGTAAGAACAATAATAATGACTGAATGTTTATCCAAAGCAATATTAATGAAGTGTTGAGAGCCTAACGTGTCATGTGCCGATGGTGCAACTTTTTTAAAATAACATTTTCGAGGAAAATGGATCATAACAGATTGTGACCTTGACTGCTTTGGTGTTTACAGCTGTGGGGGGAAAAGGGTTGTCAACAATATGATGCAATTTATTCGTGCCCTCTTAAAATTGTGGGAGCAAATGTCCTCATAATGCTCTCACAAAGATAAACTCAAAGGTAGTAGAACGTTAGCTCAATGTTTAAAACACACTAAGCGGTGTAGCCAAGGTCTTGACTTTCATACGCACTTACAAACTTCAAAACAAGGTTTGATAAAGCAGTCTCTGTCATCTGACTTTGTTTTCTGTTTGTTTGAAACAGATGTGAGACGACAGTCTGGGACAATAGCGAGTTCCCAAAATCACATGCTTTTCTGCAATCGCTGAGAAATCTTTCGCCATTACCTCACCGTTCAGAGAGGCAAACAGAATATCAGGTTTCACCACATTAAAAAGAAAAGTGTAACATTTACAGTCTATTTCTAAACATCAACATGTTCGGTTTAGGGGAGGAAAGAAGTGAGGAAAATGAAGGGTTAGCTCAGTCCCATGTCACTAGAATAACAGTTGCTATAAAAAAGTACAGAATTTGGGGCTTGGTGATGTACCCTTTACCCAGTGTGATCCTGTTTAGTTACAGTGATGTATTTAAAAGATGACGAGAACTGTATCATGATAATACCCATAAAACAGCTGTGCCCCTGTTGCCAAGCAGCCTGATTTTAGCTTTATACTTCTAGAGTGCTTTAATCATAGTACAGTACCTGACTGTCTATTGTCATTTCCCAGACATTTCTGTAAATGCAGTTGATGTTCACTGTAGTGTGTAAGCTTCCCTTTGGTATAATTTAATGAGTAGAATAAAGAACTAAACTGGCTGATCCGTCCAGAGAGGCTGTCCTCAGGAAGAAAGCTAAAAACGCAGCCTTATTAACTTTATTAATGTAAACTTTAATGTCCCCCGAGAGTGTGAAACCCATTTCGAGCAGAAGAATTTGAAGCCTGCTTTAAATGACCTTTACAAGGTAAACTTCTCAACAGCAGACCCTCAGTACCAGATCCTATGCTCTCCTGTGAGCCCACCACAGCTGCCAGCTTTCAGCAACGAAAAAGAGCATCTCAAGTCTACAGTGCCTGTCCACCTGACTACAATCCCTTCAACCTGGCAACCCTAACCAAAGATATACTCCAGCCCAGCCTTTAGATTCATCTGGTACCAGCTTGCTTGGTGTCTTCAGTGGGTGACAGATCTTTTAGTGTTGTGGCTCCCAAACTATGGAACCCTCTCCTACAATCTTTGCCATTCTTCCTCTCTGGCTTCCTTCCCTCCCCAACGATAAACAGATCCTTTCTCTCAGTGTTCTTGAGCCTCTTCTTGATCCTGCTCTCTATTTGGTCTTTCCTGCTACTGTTTTGGTTGGGCTGTTTAATGTTTTTCTTTATCACTGTCCGTCATATGCTGTTTCTTGTTCTATGAACTGTTTTGTAAAGCGACCATGGGTTTAACAAGGGGTCTATTTAAGCTACTATTATGATTATTATTAGAATTACTTTTATTATAAAAGCAGCCATCGATAAAAACACTCCACTACATGCCTAAGACGCAACACGGCCACATGGTCAATGTAATCCGCTTCGGGTGTGTGTGTGTGTGTGTGTGTGTGTGTGTGTGTGTGTGTGTGTGTGTGTGTACGCTATTCCCATCTTCAGCTATGTGGAGCAAACCAACACTCCCTGCTGCACCACGCTCTGCTGAGTCGCACTGGCACTATTAGGTTAATGTTGTAGCAGCTATAATTTATAAATACAAGAAAATAGAAACCCAGGCCGTTTGTTTTCACATTAGTAGAGACACGTTGTCACCACCATGTGCATGGGTCTCACTGTCCTCAGGTCTGATGTGTCTGAAGTGACTGGTGGTCTCTGTACCGTAGCACAGTCGATACAATGAAACAGTCAAGTCCCGGATACACACAGTCCACTCATGACAGGGGTGGATGGGCTTGACTGTGTTTTCATGCCATCCTGCGCTTCATTTGCGAACTGTTCTTGCCAAAAAATTGCCCAATAGTACTGTTATGGCTAAATTTGGATGCACCATCAGCACTGCCAAACCAGTGGACAGCGTAGTGTGTGTGAGCCTACGGGCCTGTTTCACACCCAGCTGTGTTTGAACGAAATTTAAGCGGGTTTTTGTCCTAAAAGTGAAAGACATGAAACGTGAACTTACGCTCATCACTGACGGGCCACTGGCAGCTCGCAGACAGCCACAGCAGAAGACCCCAAAATAAGGTCGAAATACTCCTCGCCGTTCCAGATCTCATTCCTGTCACATTAATCAATCTTCCAAAAATAGAAAGGCCTTGTCCCACAAATGTAAAATAGCACAGTGCGCTCGAACGAGCGAAAAAATAAATAAATGTAAGAAAAAGCAGCTCTGGTGTGGACAGTTCCTTCACATTTAAGGTGAATGGGTGAATGAGAGTGAATGAGTGAGGGCACAACCAAAACAAACCGCCGTGTTGTTTTCCTCCTGCGGACTGGAAAGGGAACGAGAGAGAAAAAGAGACAGAGTCGGCCAAACTTCGGGTGCTAACGGTAAATCCTTCCTTCCTTCCTCCCTTCCTTCAGAGAGAGTGAAAGCATTCAGGTGAATGACAAACAAACCCTTTATTCTTCTTGCCAGCAGCAAGACGCCGTGTGACTTATGAACGCAGTCGAGTCACGAATTTTACAGTCCGCATCTTCAGCCTCCATTTCTCGGAGAAAGCCCCCAGAAGCTGCGTGTGTTCGTCCCTCAGTTCGTCTGTGCGCCAAAATGCCCCACTGCGCACCAGCGTGTGTGAATATGCGTGTGTGTGTGTGTGTGTGTGTGTATAAGAGAGAGAGTGTAGGCCCGACCGTGCTGAATCCCAGAGACGTGTGAGAAAAGCCGGAGGTCGCTTCTGAGAGGATGGAGAGTCGGACAGGCAAGCTATGAATGAACCAGCCGCTCGCCGAGCCTCCCAACAGGGTTCATCCAAAATATCCTTGAGAAAAAATAAATGGTCTCACACCAGCTTCAGCGACCCCCTCTCGCTGCCCCCTGTGTGCCCGCCTTCCCTCCCCACTCTCTCGGCTCTGCAGCCGGAATAAAGCCCCGCGTTGTTTTTTCTCCTTCTTCTGTCCAGACGCGGAGAGCACAGATCAAAGCAGCTGCTTTTGGTTGCTCAAAGAAGACTGATGTTTCCACGTCTATAAATAAAAACAAAATGTCACAGATTGTTATTGAGGTTTTTTTTTTTTATCTCGAACAAAAACACCACAAGCAGGTTCGGCTCTGCAGCGTAGCGGAGCTACACCGTCTCCTCTGACCAGCTCAGCTCAGGAGAACCGCTGCTGTAAACAACTCTCTCTCTCTCTCTCTTGCTCTCTCTCTCTCTCTCTCTCTCTCTCTCTCTCTCTCTCTCTCTCTCTCTCTCTCCTCCACACACACTCTCAGTCAGTGTCTCTCTCTCACTCTCTCTCTCTCTCAATCAGCCTCTCTCTCTCGCTCTCCCTCTCTCTCTCAGTGAGTGGTAAAAACTGGAGTGGAGTCTGTCTGGATCAGTTCACCGTGGGAATAGTCCACCAGCTGGATTCCACAGGCCTGTGGAAAAGTCCAGGTCGGTTGAAGGAGCAGGTTTTGGAGATGTTGGTTCATGGGGCACTATTTGATTCAGATTACAGGAGTTCTTTGTTTGATGACATACACCAGACATTTTGTAATCACAAGAAAAATGCTACAGGTCATCACAAAATAACTTTTATTCCCAAAAGCATGTTATTATTTTGTGATAGTTAGTATTTTGTGATAGCAGAAAAGCACTGATACCTCTCTTGTAATGTTTATCCTCCACCATTCCTCAGAGCAGAGGCCTGGCTCTTTCTCTTGTGCCCTCTCTTCTGCACATCAGTGCAGGTTCTCTGCGGGTTTTATGTCAGAGGACTGGAATGACCATGGCAAAAGCTCAGTTTTGAGTTCATTGTACCATTTTTAGAGGACTTGGATGCATGCTCAGATCATTGTCAGACTGAAGAATCCAACCATGACCAAGTTTTAGCTTCTTGACAAAAGCCGATGGACTTCGATTTAAAATCTCCTGGTATAAATAATGTGAGCATTCTGGAGGTTAAACAGCCCCAAAGCATCACAGATCCAGAGATCATCCACCGTTTTTAACGCTTGAGATGGGGTGCTTTTCTCTGTAGACACATTTATTACATTAAATCAACCTTATATAAATGTATATACATGCACACACACTTGCATATATATGTAATACGTGTATGTATTCATCATCTACCTATATATCAGTGGCAGCACCACATCTCTGGCGTACGCCACAAAACAAACTCAGTACCTTGCCTGGGCCGCTTGATTTTTTTGCCCTAAGCACTTCACCTCCATGTTCTGCTTTTGCTGCCTCACATTTTGATGTATCTTTTCTCTCCTGCTCTTCCCTCAATCTCCACATAGTTAATGTGTTAAATCACTACAAAATATGAAAAGTATTTTATTGTACATATCTTAGAAACGCGTAACAGTAATGTTTATTTCAACACCTTATACATTAATTCTACCCTCCTGGTCTTCTTGGTGAAGTTGTTTATCACTCTGTCATACCATCAGGGACTTTTCCCAAGGAGTTCACCAGTGCCCAGCTTGTGCACTCTTAGACAAATAACAAAATATAAATACAAAAGACGAATAAAGACAAATATATAAAAATATAAAAGAAAAAGAAATACTATTAAAAAATATTAGTAAATAATATGTTTTGCGTAAGGGTTGTTTCACGGGTGGGACTTATTTACAATTAGAGTCCATTGAAACCTCGAAAATCCACGAGCCGTCGGGGTCTGAGGAGATTTACATTGAAATGAATGGGGACGCAGTGAAATAAGTTTCACCGCGGTTGGGGTGGAGGTGTTTCACGTTTTTGACCAGAGTCGTTTACAACTGTAACGCTACTGAGGAGCTGAAATTAGGAGAACAGCCTTATTTTTTATTAGTATTTTTTTCTCACCAACAGTTATGAAGATTATTTTGTATTATTTTTTATATTCGGTGTGTATAACGTATATATTTTGCTATTTTGCCCATGACCAACACACACACACACACACACACACACACACACGCACACACACACTCATCGTCCCGCCTGTGAGCTGAAGGTAAAACCCGATGTAGAGTTTCATTTAGAAAAGCGGACAGGAATGAGGATGTGGGAGCATCGCGGGGTTCTGCAGATCTGCAGATCTTCACCCACTGCCCATCAGCTTTTCTAGCAGGGTATGAAGTGTAGATCGCAGGTTTTCCTCCTGCGCACTGATTCATTCATCTCATCACGACCAGACACACACACACACACGCACAGAGTCTACCTGAAACAGGCAATGGCAAAATCATTTATGTTGGATTTTCACATTATACCCTATAGCTATGTTAAGCTGTGTAATATAAACACTAGCTTACATGACATTAATTGTTTACATTACAAAAT
>JBBPDB010000019.1:3622302-3635108 GCA_037974465.1 Brachypetersius altus
TAATCATTCCTCCAGTTCACACTCGTTTCATTTGTTATAGATGAGAAATCCACAGTTCCAAACCTGAAAATACTTACAGAAGACGGTATACATTAGCAACATAATCCAGATAAAGTCATGCGTGGATTCCTGCGTTATTATTTTAAATAATACTGCAAAAATGATCGAAATGTATCCACCTGCTTGAGCCACGCAATAGCCAGAGCAGGTGCATGTCAACTGGCAGTTTGTATTTGGCGCCCCCTCTTGACCAAATTAAAGATTGTCCTTGTGGAGCACACTGAGGGGACAGGTGAAATTATACACTAATGAGGACGTTTTCAGTTTACACTGATCCGTTTACGATTGACCTTATATTGTACTTTCTACGTCAGAACAGCTTCTGTATTGAGTAAGTTTTCCTCTTTAATATGGAAAGATCATTGGGGAATAGATGTACAGAGTAGACATTGTGCTTGCAGCAACCATGGGTCTATGTAAAATGATGTATATCATTTTTAGGAGAACACAGTAATCCCTAGTGAGAACAGATTGCAGATTTTTGATAAACAGTCCTCCCACACAGCACAGGAGCAGAGATATGATGAACTGACAGTGTTTCTGGGGCCATTTAAATAGGCACTGTCACCTGCGTTGGGGAGTGAGATGGACAAATAAGGTCCCTGTGCAAATACCTTGTGATGAAAAAGTCTGTCTGGGCTGCAGACAGATGATGGCCTTTAGCAGGAACACAGTGTGCTATGAAAACCAGCCCTGTTGATTGTCTGCTTTGTTGTGAGTCAGTAAAATTCTTTTCAATTATCATCCCAGTCACAAGACTCTCCCCCAGTGGCCTTGAGGATATATCAGCTCCAAAACAGCTATTAAAGATGAGAGAAGAACCCATGCGTTACCATATGCCTGGCAAAACAGGATTAGTACTTACAGAACAACTAAGAAATATGTGCTCCAAAAGACTGTATAACAGTACTAATTGTAGTAAGTTAGTAATAAATTATATTTCACATTTCTCTATCTTTCCTGCAGTAGTGAATTGCATTAATATATAAAACCTGTGCCCTGTATGGTTGTAACCAAGAAAAGTCTGAAGTTACTGTAAGAATCTAATGGGAAACCTGTAGAAATTCCTGGGGGGGAAAAAGAAAACAAATCTCAGCAAACTCTCCAGGATCATGTTTGTTGATGTCCTCATATGTTGAAGGGCATGGGTACAGTCTGCCTACCTTGAGTGCTTGCCATTCAGTTTCATTTTGCCCCCAGTCCTTGAGTGGAAACAAAAGTGTTTACCACTGGTGCCTTGCACCTGCTAATGAGAGCCTGTTTGTTTTTCACTTAGCTGAAGCAACGGGTGGAAGGGAGTGTGGGGTTGGATTGTAAGGGGGGGCAATTATGTTTGTGTGAGGAGAAAGAGATTCCTGAAAACCATAAGGCTGAAAATGGAGACAGCTTCAAGCCAAGAAGCAGATGATCAGGAGTGACATGTTCCAGGTGGGGGTGGTGCTGTTTTGCTACGTGACACTGCGATTCGATCACATCCATTATTGTTCTGCTCCATTTGTGCCTTCCAAAGATGAGGAACCAAAACAGTTTTGGTTTTTTTTCATTTTTGCTGCACTTGAGCATTCACTATCATATTACCTTCCTATTCTTCCTAAAAGAATGGCTGAGACATTCCTCATGGCTCCACTGTTGTCATCTAAACATGTTTGGAACAGGAAGCCAAAGGGTGTGTTTCAGGTCTGATTTCATAGTCAGGTTCCATGGAGGGGATTACTATTATTACAATAAAATCACATACATACATGCAAACATAAATATACATACATACAGGACTCATGGGTTTTGTGCTGGAATTGACTTTAAAAGCTTCATGTATCAGTTAACAATAAAAAATGTTTCTTAGAGATCTATAAGATGTTGTGAAAATCACCTATAGTGCCTGACGAAATTCATTAAGTTGTGTCATTTAATTAGAACAGAAAGGTCAAATTGCCTGGACAAAAGTTATATACAAAAATAATGTAGAAATTATACATATACTTTATTTAGAATACATAAACATGCTACAATAACGTCAATAAAGTCATGTTACCTTGGAAGAAAGACTTTCATGAGCTTGGAGGACCGTATCCTTACGTCTTGGCAATGACTGAAATAACTTGTTGATGAAGTCGTCTGGAATGGCAATGAAAGCAGTCTTGCAGGACTCCTAGAGTTCGTCGAGGAACTCCTCCTTCATCTTACCCCAAACATGCTCAATAATGCAGGTGTTATGGACTTTAACATGCTGTGATCATCAGGACACTTTTTGACTGATTCATTTTACACCGTTATTAATGTGAAAGCCCTTGGAATTAAATAGATCTATTTATTGTAATAATTGATGGATTAGAAATACAGTTATATGCCTTTTTAAGTTACTATGTCCTTATGTGACAAGATGTAACCACAAACCATGATTTTTCCTCTACCAAACTTGACTGTTATCTGGGTAAATCTTGGGTCCATGCGGCTTCCATCAGGTCTCCTGCAGTATTTGCGGCATTTCTGGATAATAAAGGGATTAGTCATTGACAAAAGACATTATGTTCTGACGTTATTGCAACATGTTTCTGTCCTAATTAAATAATACAACTGATCTAGAGGGCTTTGCCTTTCTTATAAGCAATTTCTGATTCCAAATGATTAACTACAAGTCAAACTATTATTAGTTAATTAGTTATTATTATTTGTTGTTCCCACAACATGGTTAAGTGACAAGACCTTTGTCACACACTGAACAGCTCACTCGCATAATAAGAAGGGCATGGTAGTCTTTTTCATTTATGGTGATTACCTGCTTTGCTGAACCTTGATTTTTAAATGGGATTGTTGTGTTGGCACTTAAAAGCTTACTGGGAATTATCTATTAGCCGAAGCTCTTGAGCTTGAGATTACCCACCATGCCTTCATCATGAAGAGACCGCATCAGGATGCTACATTGGCTCTGAAGAATTACAGACTGACCACTAAAAGACTTTAACTGCCTTAGTTCACCGACTGACCTTGGAAGTGAAATATACAATAGACATTTTTGCATTTACACTGCATTTACCAACTGACCTGTTATTTTGCAAACACAAATGTCTCCTGGTAAGATGATATGTTTTGTTATTATTATTATTATTATTATTATTATTCCAAGTGAAGTGGTACATGAGTTATAAAAGAGGTTAGAGTTAAGAGAGGCCGTGGCCTAGTGTATAATCCTCTTGATAGGTCGGGCCATGTGACAGGACTGAAGACACTTATGGAATCCTGAGCATGAGATGAGCGGCAAGCCAATAGCCTATAAACAGCCAGAACAAATACATACATAATCCTGCGATTTAGGCTGAAGCATGCTTCGAGGTCGAAGTAACTTTGTGAGGATGGACTTGTGCAGCACTGCCCCTTGACTAGGCGTCCTGCAGGTGTTTCGTGGTGTTGGGTCCACAGGCTCAGCTTCCCTCACACGACAACAGCTCTGATGCCAAATAGCCTCAGCGGCTAAACAGCTGGGTGACAGTTGATCCCTTAAGATCATAAACCCACAGCTCCACAAAAACAAATCCAACAAGCCAAGCTGGCCTTTCCCTGCAAGAGGAATTCCAGAAATGTTGACAATTCCTCAGTGGGAAGCTGGTGGTTTGTGTGCAAAGGAGAAACACAAAATGTCTTAAGGAAGGTTAAGAATGAATATGGATTATCTGTTGCTTGTTTTTTCTTTGTTTTTTTTTGTTTTTTAAGAGTAAGGGAGGTGCCAGTAAATATTACCAAAAACAACAGTCATAACAACGTAGTAGAATGTAACTGTAGGCCTCCAGTGCATAGTCACCTATTACAGAGAGTTTTAATTCCAGTCAGTCTTGTGGTGACAACATAACAACTCTCATTGTGCTGTGTTGTTCTCTCAGTGGTGGTTTGGGCCTGGGTGGTCCGTTTTTTTCAGGCATAACAAGGGAAAAAATGAACAATGGCTGAATGTAAAATGGGCCATCCAACCCAGGACATGTCTTCATCAATTACTGCCACATGAAGAATCAGCAGCTGCTGTAGAACAGCAGAAACCCAACCATGAGTTGCTCACCTTGGATTGGATTATGAATTCTACTTTAGCTGCTTTAGATAAGGGGCATATTAACCTGTTGTGACCAAAAAGGTTTCGTCAAAAGCGGTTTTCCATATAAATAGAACATAATACTATTAAAATAATTACGTGCTTTGTTTTCTGTTTTGGAGTCACGATGTATTATTTATTATGGTTTATTTTGTGCTGTGTGTGTTTTTCGTTTGTGGCAGTTTTGATATACGTTTATTCGTGTATGCTTTCATCCAAGTGTTCTCCTTCTGCCATCTAGTGGCTGGTATGCTCTGTTTTCATTCACTTCCCCAGCTCCCTCGCCCCAGTGGGTTGTCTCCAGAACCACCTGGTAAAAAATCCTATCCATGATTTAAACTCTCAGGGATGTCAGTAATTTTTTACATTTCGTTTGTTTAGTTGAGTATGGGGCCTAAAGCCCCCCTTGCTGAGCTGTGGAATGATGTAATTGTCTGAAGAGAGGAGCTCTATCCAATGACTTTGGTGCTTGTTGGATATTTCCAACAATTATTGAAATATCCAACCTTGGTACAGGACCTCACTAATGCCTTAATGATGCCTGTTCTGATTGGCTGGCCCGTGTTGTGTCTTATTCAAAAACAGTCCATGCTGACACATTCTCATAGCTGTAAATGTGTTGGTATTAAACAATTAATGAAGAACTTGGGAGTGATATAGATCACTTAAAACAAGTAGCCAATCCGAGAAACAAATAACGTTCTTGGATTGGCTGCTTTCCCGTCTCTGCGTACATTTCACCATCCCAAGACATGCATTCGCTGTGTACTCTGGACAATAAAACAATGTATACAGTTAAAATGTATAGGGAAATTTAGCTGAATTTATGTTAATATTTATGTAACAAAATTAGTAATTGATAGTTTTCTTAAAAATTTAGCTCTAAAATGCATGGAATATTATAGTGCCACGAAAAAAGCAACAAAGAAACGAATGCGGTTGGACGAGAAGGCCTGGCTCGCAATCTCCACTCCAGTTCATCCCAAAGATGTTGTATCGGGTTGAGGTCAGGGCCAGCCAAAATGTCTTGGTATGCTGTCCAAAATGTCTTGGTATGCTGAAGCATTAAGATTGCCCTTCACTGGAAGTAAGGGGTGTAGTCCAAACCCTAAAACACAGGTGTGTCCCAATACCTTTGCCCACACAGTGTGCCACACTGATAAATGTAAAAAAAGGATTAAAACGCCTGTGCCGGCAATCTCCAGCAGATGGCGCTGATTTACAAGCAAAAAACAACTCAAAGGTTATCACACATTCAAAATGGAATCCGACCGAGACTTGTCTGGCTGCCATCAAGGTAGGAATTTTGTTGTTGTTGTTGACTTGGACTGTAACAGATTTAACAAAGAGAAACTGACTAAAATATAATAAATGTTTCCCAAATAAACTACAGTAATCCTCCGAAAAAGCACATACAGGGCTAAACACGAGGACTTTGTAAACAAAACTGGAGATAAACAGCTGAATTGGAAGATATAAAGAAGTCTG
Source organism: Brachypetersius altus (assembly GCA_037974465.1). Lineage (NCBI taxonomy): Eukaryota > Metazoa > Chordata > Actinopteri > Characiformes > Alestidae > Brachypetersius > Brachypetersius altus. Next base: position 3,627,929 of record JBBPDB010000019.1, read on the forward strand.
TGGGCTGGAGTCGAAGAAATGAAGTGTAGTGGGTATGAAGAGGAGTTGTGTCCATCTTTTTTTGAAAACTTTTATGTAATTTCAGTTGTTGCTTACCCTGTGGACCTGCCATGTCAGGATTATGACGAGCTGAATCCTGGATCTTGTGATGAAAACCTGCCCATTCTCCACTCAGACACACATTCTTTCAGCCTTACCAGTGGAGAAAAGGTGAACACATCAGTCTACTTTTAGGGCAGCTGGTGGTCTAGTGGTTATAGAGTTGCCCGTGCGACTGGAGAGTAATAGGTTTTAATCCCAAAACTTCTAGTGGCACCACTTAGGAATTCTTGATCAAGGTGCCATCCTCACACACTGCTCCTGTGTTCCTGGCTGCCAGCGTCACTTGGGTTAAAGGGTTAAATGCAGAGAAGCGTCTCGTGCTCTTCACACTATGTACAGTGGTGTGTTCCCATATGACACTGAATCTTTTAGGCATATTACATCCTTACCAGATTTTTGTGTTGGTGAAAATGATAACTAGAATCCATGTGAGGAACGTAATGTAAGTGCTGTTTTTTCTTCAGGTGAGAGTAACTCATGAGAACATAGGCCATCTAGTACTATTTGATGAGAATGATCCACCTCATACCCTCCTGGCCCTTCACACACCAGCAGACGAAACCCAAGGTTATCTTTTAAACTTTTATTCAGCCTATTGCCTTTCTACTTTGTGTGATTTTTGAACTGGTGTAACTTGCTCTTACAGTGGTTGCATTATACTTGCATGGCAAATGGTGGCCCATCAGTGAAGTTTTGAAGACATCAAGCAAATCCAGAAATGGACTTTTGTTTGTGAGTTTGTCGAGTATGTGTGGGAATGCTCAAGCAAATCAGATTGGAAATTTTGTTTGTCAGTGGAAGTATGTCCTGTTTTTTGCAAATGATTCAGACTTTGTCACGTCATTGATGTTGCCGTCAGCTTTTATAGATATTACTTTCAACACCACAGGTGGAGTCAGTGATGGAGAGAGTTGTACTGTTTCTGCTCAGTCAGATCATATTTGGGGTCCTAGAGCGGCCACTGGGGGAAAACATATACTTCACTCACTCTGTGAGGGAACATGGAAAAATCCTCTGGCAAGACGGAGAAGCCGTCGGCTTTTACACCTTTAAAAAGAAAGGTGTGGTTTTTCAAAGGCTTTATAATGGATAATTCAGCAAAACATGTACACAATTTGCCACTTCCCATAGATGTTATTGATGAGCCATATTTTTGTTTCTGTAGGTTAGTGCTGGAAATCTCTAAAACGTCCCTGTTCTAAACCACATCTGCAAGTATGCACCCTCTTAATGAAGAGCTGGATGTTGTTTAAGTGGGTTCAAAGTTTTTTTTGGGATCTATTTACAGAGAAGATTTACGTGACTGTTGACTGCTGGTGTTGGTTAATGTGATTTAGCTCATTCCTGCAGTGCTAAACTCAGGAAGCAAAATGTGCACAACCTAACACGGCTTAATTATTCCTTTATTCCATGACATTATATCCTCGTATGGATTTTTATTAATGTCACTTTAAAGATTTCTTGTCCAGTCATGTTCTCTCTTATTGTTAACAGACTAGTCTCAACAGATTGTGATAGGCCTGTCTTTGATTAGGGTCATTTGCTGGCAGATCAAGCATTACACTGTCTTGTAGTGTATTTTGAAGCGTTGCTGAAGTAAATCTAAGTGTTTTGTTCAGCTCAGTTCACCCAAACATTGCTGTATTAATATGTGTGCTTAGTTTGATGTAAATTTTACTATGAAATGTGATGACCTCTCTTGTTGCTGTTCTTTAAGGTAGCCTGTGCGATGGCTGCACTGGCCAAAGTTACTGTCTTCCTGTACTGGACACCGTGTTCGTGCGTACCCACTGGAGAAGGAATGGACTGGCCTTGCAGATGCTTCAGGATTTCTGCACGTCCATGCCAAACGAAAGCAATCTGGGAATCAGCTGCCCCATATCTGCCAGTCTGTTTGGAGGTCAGTCAAGAATGTGCAAAGATCACAGTTCAGTAACTAGAATCTAGAGTCGAGGGGACAATTTTATTTACAATACAGTAAAGCTGGAGCACAATGGTTGTCTGTTTGAAGACAGACATCAACTTATTAAACAAGTGGAATCAAGTGATCTCCTGCTTGTTTGGCATGAAAACCTGCAGACATTCTGGCCTTCGGCAGATAAGATTAGAGACCACCAATCAAAAGGACCATTTCAACCCAACATGTTAATGTGGGTAACGGTGTATAACAGCAAGTGGCAACCAGTTTTCCAAACCTTATTTACAAAATGCTTTATAACACTTATTTATTTATAATTAAATTTTAATTATATTATTTTTTGTAAAGATCTGTGTACTTTTGCATAGGCGTGCTCTACGTGGCAAATGGCATTGCTATCTTCAGCACTGTAAAGAGGTGATTGTGTTATGAGTAAGATGGTCAGTCAAGTGCCTTTATCATGTTGTTCAAGGCACTTCGCACGTGATGATATGATATCACCATCATTGTTTGGATGACTGTACAGAAACAGTCATAGTCATAGAATTGTAGCTCTATTAAGCAATATAAACTAATAAGAAGCCAACAATGAATGGGCAACAGTTAGTTTGAGATACAGTGCTGTCCATAAGTGTCTGGACAATGACAATTTTTTTGTTGTTTTTGCAGCTCACTTAAAACAGTGTCAGAGGTAAACGTGAGTACTAAAGTATACTCAGTGCCAGTAAAAGTGGCTATCAAGATGTTGACAAATCATAATAAATCAAATTCCAACATAGTTATGTCATTGTGTGGCAAAATGAACAGTTTGGTGCATTGTTTAAGGAGCAAGAATGCGCTGCTGGTAGACTACAATAAACTTGAACGAAAGCTTTGGAACACATCGTGAACACTGTTGAGGATGGACCCAAAAATGTGTCAAATAAAATAATAAAGAAAATATTAGATTAGCGCAACCTCAGTTCGCTACATGTAAACCTTTCAAAACCTCAAGAATAGAAAAGTCCCAAATGGCATCCTAAACCCGGTGGACCTCCTTAAAGAAGACAGTTGCGACATCAATATTTAGACCCAGTGGACAAGAACGTCTGAGGGATCTTGGTTTAAACACGTACATTTGGAACAGGCTTGTGAGTTGGTCATGCTTGGTTTTTATGAGCTAATTTGTTATACAAATTTTGCATAGGAGTCTGGTGCTACGTTTTCAATGGCTGTGTCTGGTCTGAAGCTGATGGCTGCTGTCTGACTAGTTATTGTCTTAAAAGGCAGCATTGTAATGAAGAAATTCAATTCAGACATGACTTGGTGCCTTTACACCTCAGAATACCGTCTGAGTAGGCAGCATGGTACCTTGCAGACCCTGGGAAAGATCTGGGAAAGCTAGCTCAAATCCTTGAAATGACTAATAACTTCCTAGCTTAACACACCACACTGGGATTATAACTTTGTTTCGTCATGGTTATAATTTATTTTTTCAGCAATTTGTGCTACAGGCAAAATTCCTCACAGGCATCACTTGGGCACTGATGACTCACTGGTTCACTAGCCGTCCTTCCTTGGACCTTACATTGGTACCAACTGCTGCAAAATTCGTCATAGTTTGCCTCTTGTCAGAGTCACACAGATCCTTACATGTGCCTATGTTTTGGATATATATCACTCCTTAACAAGTGATTTCTATTATTTGTGTGTGTGTGTGTGTATTGTGGCGTGTGGGCCGGGGGACAGCCGCCACCCACAGGCTGGGAGGCCTTAACGCACACCCAGGAACACACACACACACACACACACTGGAGCAGGTGCACAGCGGAGCTTTATTTTATACAAGGCATAACAGTTCACATAAGCAGAAACAAAATCACCACTTAGCACAGAGTCTCCTCTCTACCTTTCTCAGGCTTTTCTGGCAGTCCTTTTTGTCCTTTGGCTGCTCTTTCCTCTCATCTTCCAGTCCTTTTCCCTCTCCTACTCTACCAGAGAGCCCATGTTTTAAAGAGTCCTGGCTTCTCCCTTAACACAGCTCACCTGGCTCTCATCAAGGGAGGAGCCCCGTGCTCCGTCCTGCGGGTCTGTGTTATATAAACACGCGAGCGATCATTCTATTTAAAATTCAGTCATACTTTTGACTCACTCATGTGTCTGTCAAACTGCGCACACACAGTCCACACGACGGGTGCTATTCAACGCTACAAAGTCCTGCCTTGGCATCAGCATTTCTGCTTGTCTACATCAGTCTCACTGGGACAAGATTAGCCTAAAGAATCTATATTAAAACATACACCTCTCCAGTAAGTGTTGATGAAAAAGGTTTCCATCGCCTCTGAACATTTTGTCTCTCTTCTGTTCCCTTGTTGTCTGTCATTTCAAAAATTGCAAAAAGAAGTTCCGGTGTGTGACTCTTGATTGGCCGCTGAGGACTGGTCTGAATCACTTCACTTTACTGTGCCATATCCAAGCAGTCTGGGAATATGAAGCTTGTTCATGAGTGCACATTTTCCAGATGTCTGTGATTTAAACAGAAGAAATTCTGATATAAATACATGATTCATTTTGTCTACATACACGCTTTCAAACAAGATCAATTTTTTCACTTTAGGATATAACAGCCTCTTGCTTTTCCTCCTGATGATGGTTCACAAAGTAACTACTTGTTCCCTCCCAACTTCTGTGAGGCAGTAATGTGATTAGGGACAAAAAAGTAGGTGCTTTAGAAATTGGTGTATTAAAAAATAAAACCTGCATTTCTTATCAGATTAAACTTGATTGTGTGTGAGTTATGGTACACATCATTTGGGCATTTACTAATTTACCCATTGCTTGTCTGCAACTTCTTTTGTGCAGTATGTGTAAAGTACCTAGAGACCCATCATGAAGAAAGAGAGCGCCTCTATGAAGTGGAAGCTCCTGGGGAATGGAGTCAGAGACGCAACGTGTGGTTAAGCATACAGCTCCAGCGCCGCCAAACACAGTGAGTGCAGGAACACAAAGGAAGAGATTGTTTAATCTGTCAGGACATTAATGTAATGACTGCCATGACCCATAGCGTTTAAAGTGAAAGAACAGTTTGTCTGTTGGGGTCCATGTTTTTGTTGTAATAAGATTTGCATGTTTTTGTTGTATGTGTTAAAGAATGTATTCACTCTACTATGCTGAGTCTGTCTTATTTTGAGCACTGCTGAAGAAGTCATGGGCTAACGTTGAGCTTTTTATAGGTGCAAGCTCAGATGAAAGTCCACACAGCACACAAACTGAGACAAGAAACCTCATGTTCTCTAAAAGTGAGGTGAGCCATCCTGTCTTCAATCATATGGGCTTCTGGACACAATGCTGACAGTTACTGCAAGTGTGTCACAGCTGCGTCTGTGGTATTCACTCTGTTAACTGTTTTATATAGTAGTTGCTCAGGCACCAAATGGAATTGGCCACATACCGGGATAAACTACAAGGAAAACGAGAACATTTTCAGAAACTGAATGTTCCAACCCAAATTAAACCAGATTTTCTCTCCCGTTATAGACTAACACTATGAAATTATCCTTCATCTAGGTCCTGGAGGGCATACCACAAGTTGATGAATGTGCCATCCGGAGCACTGAGGCAACCAAGCCTCAGAAGAGTGGTATAAAGAAGCAACTAACCAGCCAGACTGGGACAACACCCAAATGTAAAAAGGCTAAGACATCTCTTTAAAATTCTGAATGAGTCTAGATGTGGAAAGTCTCCGAGAAATCTTTACTCTGTGTTTATATTTGTATTTTGGCCTAAAACTGTGACTAGTGCCCAGAGCCTCATTGACAGTACCTAGTATGCATCATGCAAATGTGATACAACCATTGTGAACGGATAACTTTACTAGCTGAAGGTCATTGACAGGTTCCGATAAGAGGACATTTCATATATGAATAGAATAGCTGCAACTAAACCCATGTCCCTCACAAAACCACTTGTGAAACACTCTTGACCAAAACTGGTGTTGCATGTAACGTGATGTAAACTTTAATAAAACCTCAGTCTTGAACTACTTTTTTCCCTACATCTGGAAAAGTTTTTCTTTGAAGACAAAGGCAGTCTTCAACCCACACTGCCTATGTCCAAGTGTTCATGATAGTGGGTCTGATCTCCCTGGAGAGGGATCCTATTTCCGGCATTCCAGTGACCACATCTGCTCCAAAGGCAAAATACAATCCAACTGCTTATTACTAATGCGTCCGTGTATTATTTACTCCCATTTCCTTTATTTCCATCTTGTACAATACCATGAATGTGTCCAGTTGTACTCACCAGTTATACTGGAGACTGTGTTTTGGAAGGCTAGTTCAAATAAAAGTCTTGATATCATTTTATTTTGTATGCTTCCAGCAAACTTCTGCGCCAATATATGGTACATTTTAATAAATGTTTTCTGTAGAGATGGTGAAACTGAATGAAATATATTTTAATGTCAAACTTTGCATCACTTTCTTTGTGGTGTTTATCTATTTTATCTGTTTTTTTAACTATTATAGTCTATTCATCAAAATAATCATGCAATTTGAGGCTGATATTTTGATATTGAATAATAATTGGACATTTTGGTTGGAATTTTGGCCACAATTCCACAGTACAGAATGTTCTCCCCTAGTGGTCCGTAAGCCTATGAATGACAAGTAATGTAACTGATTTTCACTGGAATTGAGGTTGGGATAATAACTGGGCCTGCGCATTTGCCTTTTAATCATTAAACCACTGGAGCAGTGGCCTGGTATTTGGTTCTGAGGTTCCTCTGAAAGATGAATGTCCAGTCTAACCTCAACCTTGCATAGCAAGTTGTTTTTCCCACTATGACTTCTCGTGGTCCCGTTTTTAGTCTTTAAGATGCTTATTAGATTGTAACGTGCCTTTTAGCTTTTAAGAGGCTCTGTTCCTTGCTGAAGAGACCCATCCTGTTCACTGCACTATTTGGATTGCTCCTAGAAGTAGGTTTGCTTTAGTGATGGGAAGTGCGGCTCTTTTCAAAGATTCGGCTCTTTTGGCTCGGCTCCCTTAAAAGAGCCAGCTCTTACGGCTCCCGAATGGCTCTTTATTTAGTATCACTCAGAGCCTGCTATTTTAGCCCAATTTATCAATTGTGAATGTTTTGTGTATTGGTAAGCAACTTTTTAATTCCTTATTTTTCATTAA